>JAWKAJ010000150.1:0-33844 GCA_033816785.1 Picus viridis
CGAGCACTCATAGAGTTAGTGGTCTAATTCAAACTTTATTGTTATAGCACATCATTTTTATACTCTTCTTCTTGTATTGCTATAGCTACTTGTCCTTAGCTGATAGGCTAACAGTTGGGGTGTCTCAAAGTTCATTGGATGATCTTTTTTGAGGTTCCTTTTGGCAGCAGACTGTAACTTCATTGTTCTTTGTTCTGGTTGTCCTTCCTTTAGCTATGATTTCAATGTTTCAAAGCAAATCAATGTTTCTTCATTGTATCAGCCTATTTCACATCCTGTGATACACAGCAATATCTCTTCATTGTATCAACCTATTTCACATCCTGAAATACACAGCAATGTCTCTTCATTGTATCAACCTATTTCACATCCTGTGATGCACAACTGCACACCAGCACGTCTCCTGATTCTGCTGCACGCCTGCACGTCCTTCTATAGGTTACTAAAGGTCTTACCAAAATGCACTAAAGGTTACTGAAGTTTACTTAAGTTCTATCAGGCTATTAATAATACCTTGTTAAACACATTATATTAATTGATAATCATGATTTGCTAAAGCAAATACCCCAGCAATTGGGCATCCTGATCATTGCTGCACCTTTAATATTGTAGTTTAGTAATTTATTGGCCAAAAATATGATAAAATATGAATATTGTTTATTAAATATAAAAAATGTTTTCCTGCACCAATTTATTCAGGTTCGTTTGCCCAGTCGATAACAGGTTAATTACACACAGTAGAAGGCTAACAAACAGTAGGTTAACAGTCTAGAACAATCAGAACTTGGAATACAGAGGAACAAACTAGAATCTCCCTGTGCACGTGAAACTAAACAGCACTGCTGCCTCGGTTGGCATAGACAAACCACCGTCAAGTTCACAACGGAGCTATCTAAGAGGTACCAAGCTATAAACCTCAGAAATAACCAGGTGAAATAGTGTATTTTACTCAGGAACCGCCGAGCTGCTAACTACCAAAACCTTTGCTGAATGAAGAGGTGTTTGAGTTCATAGTTATGGTCTGAGGGCAGTATCCACAAATTCAGAGGAAATGAGAGGGCAGGCTGCTGCAGTGAAGGCCTAACTTTAGCACTGCACCGCTAAAACAAAAGAAGCTAATTGTTCTGAAGATAGGAGCAAGTAGGGTGCTTGTCGCCGCCTTGAATCCCATTAACAAACTGGGGAGAGAGGTGAGAGTAACTAGCATGCAAGCTATGAGTGTAACAAGCGAGTGAGGTACGAGCGAGCTATGAGCATAGGTCTTCCTCTATGAATTCCCTTTTCGCAAACGGAAGGGCCCAATGGCTCATCAGCCATTCACATCCCTCCAATCAATTAAAAATGTTTAGGTGGCAAGTAAACTGCACAGGTCTCTCATGGTGTCTGAAATGTGCACTCACCTCTTTGAAACATGAGGCTCAGGGCTCAGCTTCCACTCCCCTCCTGGCAGCCTTAACGGTGCCTGCCTATTAGGCTCCTTGACCTCAATCCAGACTCTGTTACAGAGAAGGAGGAGAAAGGAGCAGTGGCTCAAAACAGATTTAACTGCCTCTTCCAGGACATCCCAGAGCAAAGTTGAAGCCCTGGCCCCCTCTAAGTACCAACTGCTTCCCTCCCAGTGCAAACCAGATATCAGGACTCCATCCCAGTACAGACTGTGCCTGCTCCCAGGAAAAGCTGCACCACCTGAACCCTTCCTAGGACCAGACTTGGACCCCTCCCAGTACAAACTGTATTCCTTTACCCCCTCCCAGGCAGAGTGGGCTCCATACCAGTACAATCTGTGTCCCCTGTCCACATCCCAATACAGTCTAGGGCTCATCCCAATATACACTGGATTCTTTTCAACCCTCCCACCACAGGCTGGGCCCTGTCACAGTCACAATCAGAGTCCAGAGTCCAGTCTGGGCCATCTCCCAGTTCAAACCGGGTCCCATTAACATTTCCAAGTACAGCCCAGGCCTTGCCCCAGTCAAAACTGATTCCACTCATCCCATCCTGTGCTGTTTCATATTTTTATCAGTGCTATAGACAGAGGGATGGAGACACCATCAGCAAGTGTGCAGATGGCACCAAGCTGAGTGGTGCTGTTGAGATGCCAGATGGACAGGATGGCATCCAGAGGGACCTGGATAAGCTGGAGAGGTGGAGCCAAAGTGACCCTCATGAGGTTCAACAAGAGCAAGAGCAGCTGGGCTGGAACAATCCTATCAATACAGGCTGGGGGAGGAGGTGATAGAAAGCAACCCTGAGGAAAATTACTTGGGGTTGCTGGTGGAGGAGAAGCTGGCCAGGAACAGGCAGTGTGAGCTTGCATCTCAGAAGGCCAAGGGCAGCCTGGGCTGCATCCAAAGCAGCATGGCCAGAGATGGAGAGAGAGGATCCTGCTACTTTATTCTGCTCTGGTGAGACCTCCAGTGAGTACTGCATCCAGCTCTGAAGTCTCAACACAGGAAGGACATGGAATTGATGGAGCAGGTCCAGAGGAGGGAGACAGAAATGATCAGGGGCTTGAAGCAGCTCTGCTATAGGGTGTGGTGGTTTAGGCTGGGTGCCAGCCCCCTGATGCTGCTGCACAGACCATACATGGGATGTCCCAAGGGGTGGGCCCAGCCCAGGAGGGTGGTCACAGGAAACCAGGTATTCCATTCCCATAATGCCCTGCTCCCCTATAATACATCACTTGCTCTTTTGTCCCCCCACTGCTGACTAGGTAAAATGGCATGAGCTGCCTCCCTTGGGCCTGCCCAGGCCCAAGGCTGGATTGGGGGGAGAAATAGCCCTGGGGGTGTTTTGGATGTACCCCCAGTTGGGGATGGGACATTCTTCGGTATGTTCTGGGATCTCTCTCTTCTGTCACGGTGCTTGTGGTTCTCTGTAAAACTTTCATTGTTTTTTGTGTTTTTTTTTCCATTTTAACTTTCCACCATTTTTTGCAATCTGTTTGTCTGAGTCATTATTTATGCCTGTGGTGGGAGAACTGGTCTGCCAAACCACGACAATAATGGTGAGCCAGCCAGGAGTTGGTTGCTGTGCCAAACCGCAGATCAGATTGCAAAAGATGGAGAGTTTAAAGTCGGATGTGGGGTGTTGCTGGTTTGGAAGTTGGGGCTCAAGTTTTCTTGTCGGGGTGACTGTGTGAACTCCTGTGGACTGCAGAAGGACACCTGGTGTGTGGCTGATGGCATGGAAGTCCATCCTGTTGCTTGGGAACAGCAAGGGGTGGCTCTTTCTGTGACTTTCTGCCCAGGGTAGCTTAAGAATGCTCGGGGTAGCCTAAGAAGGTGAGATCTGCCTTCTTGTCCTTGTTCTCTGTGGAACGACGAGCAGCAGGGAGCAGAGTGGAGGAGGGGCAGTGGCACGCAGAGCGAAGTTGGCCCACTGTTGCTGCAGGGGAGGGCCACCCACGGCGAGCGGACAAGACATGCCTTCTGAAACCCGAGGGTGAGCAGAGACTTCAGCTGGAAGGCCGTTCTCAAAGGCTCTGAGAATGTGCTCATGGCTTTGGCTGAAATAACCGTTTGGGTGCCCGAAGGGGTGGAGGTGACTTTGATTCTGCATCGCGGTGACAGAGACGGTGGGGGCTGGGCCGGGCTGCGTTCAGGCAGCAGCAGCACCGCCCGTGCCGTGCTGTGTTCAAGTGGTGGCAGCAGCTGTAAATCTTTCCCTGGCTTTTCAGACATGTTCTGAAAATGGCACTGAGCACCTGGCTCCGCCTCCTCTCTTCTTAGCAAGTTGTAGTGCAGCCACTCACTCTTCCGGGGGAGGGCTGTGAACCGGATGCGGTAATGCCTCAGTACATGAATGCCCAGTGGCGGGGCAATGTACCTGCAATGTGCTTTTGTGTAGCTTCGGATCACAGCTGGAAGCGGTCGGCTGCAGCTCCCTGGAGGGATGGAAAAAAGCGGTCATGGAGCCTGATTGCTCTGACCGGCTTGCCCCAGGGTGGAAAAAAGATGCTGAATAAATGTAAATAAAGGCTTGGCTGAGAAGTTGTGAGGTTCTTTCAGGTGACCAGGATGTCCCAACGAGTCCACGAAGAATTCACACTGCAGAAGAATGACTCTGCATTGCTGGGAGGTTCCATCATATGAGGAAGAAGAACAGGAATGGACTGATACTTGAGTCTGAATGAGAGACTGTGTGGAAGGATGCCCAGATGAAGGCATAGAATCATAGAATCAGTCAGGGTTGGAAGGGACCACAAGGATCATCTAGTTCCAACCCCCTGCCATGGGCAGGGACACCCCACACTAGATCAGGCTGGCCAGGGCCTCGTCCAGCCTGGTCTTAAACACCTCCAGGGATGGGGCCTCAACCACCTCCCTGGGCAACCCATTCCATGGCTTCACCACTCTCATGGTGAAGAACTTCCTCCTCACATCTAGACTGAATCTCCCCACCGCCAGCTTCATTCCATTCCCTCTAGTCCTATCACTACCTGAGATCCTGAGAAATCCCTCCCCAGCCTTCCTGTAGTCCCCTTCAGATACTGGAAGGCCACAATGAGGTCACCTCGGAGCCTTCTCTTCTCCAGACTGAACAGCCCCAACTCCTTCAGTCTGTCCTCACAGGAGAGGTGCTCCAGCCCTCTGCTCATCCTCATGGCCCTGCTCTGGACACGTTCCAGCATGTCCATATCCCTCTTTTAATAGGGGCTCCAGAACTGGAGGCAGTACTCCAGGTGGGGTCTCACCAGAGCTGAGTAGAGTGCACATTGAGAGCTCATGTTGAGCTTCTCCTCCCCCAGCACCCCCAAATCTCTCTCCTCAGGGCTGCTCTCCAGCCAGTCCCTGCCCAGCCTGGATTTGTGCCTGGGATTGCCTCCACCCAGATGCAGGACCCTGCACTTGGTCTTGCTGAAGCTCCTGAGGTTGGCTTGTGCCCACCTCTCCAGCCTGTCCAGGTCCCTCTGGATGGCATCCCTTCCCTCCAGCGTGTCTGCTGCACCACACAGCTTGGTGTCATCAGCAACCTTGCTGAGGGTGCACTCAATGCCACTGTCCATGGCACCCACAAAGATGTTGAACAAGCCTGGGCCCAGGACTGATCCCTGAGGGACTCCGCTTGTCACTGGCCTCCACTGGGACATGGACCCATTGACAGCCACTCTTTGGGTGCGGCCATCAAGCCAGTTCTTTATCCACCTAGTGGTCCACCCATCAAACCCATGTATCACCAGCTTGGAGATCAGGATGTGGTGTGGGACAGTGTCGAAGGCTTTTCTCAGGTCTAGGTAAACGACATCAGTTGCTCGCCCCTCATCTATTAATATTGTCACCTGTTCATAGAAGGCCACCAGGTTTGTCAGGCAGGATTTGCACTTGGCAAAGCCATGCTGACTGTTCCCAATCACCTCTTCAGTGTTCTTCTGAGTCAGTAGCATGGACTCTCACTAGACATGTCATCAGAAGAGTTCTAATTTGATGATATATTTTGGGTGCTGGGATTATGGTATGGAATAAGGGGTGGTGTGTGGTGGTTTAGGCTGGGTGCCAGCCCCCTGATGCTGCTGCACAGACCATACATGGGATGTCCCAAGGGGTGGGCCCAGCCCAGGGGGTGGTCACAGGAAACCAGGTATTCCATTCCCATAATGTCCTGCTCCCCTATAATACATCAGCACGGGGTCTTCACTTGCTCTTTTGTCCCCCACTGCTGACTAGGTAAAATGGCGTGAGCTGCCTCCCTTGGGCCTGCCCAGGCCCAAGGCTAGGTTTGGGGGTGTAGAAATAGCCCTGGGGGTGTTTTGGGTGTACCCCCAGTTAGGGATGGGACGTTCTTGGGTATGTTCTGGGATCTCTTGCTTTTGTCGCGGTGCTTGTGGTTCTCTGTAAAACTTTTATTGTTGGTTTTTTTGTTTTTTTTCCATTTAAACTTTCCAGCATTTTTTTTGCAATCTGTTTGTCTGAGCTGTTATTTTTGCCTGTGGTGGGAGAATTGGTCTCCCAAACACTACATAGGGACAGGCTAAGGGAGCTGGGGTTGATCAGATTGAAGAAGAGAAGGCTCTGGGAAGAGCTAATAGCTGCTTTCCAATGCCTGAAGTGTACTGGATGGAGAGGGACTGTTTGCAAAGGCCTGCAGGGACAGGACCAGGGACAATGGCTTCAAACTAGAGCAGAGCAGATTTAGATTGGATGTGAGGAGGAAGTTTTTTACCATGAGGGTGGTAGAACACTGGAACAGGTTGCCCAAGGAGGTTGTTGAGGCCCCATCCATGCAGATATTCAAGGTGAGGCTCAACAGAGCTCTGGGCAGCCTGATCTACTTGAGGATGTCCCTGCTGACTGCAGAGTGCATTGCAGTGGATGACCTTCAGTGGTTCCTTCCAACCCAGACCATTCCATGATTCTATGATCCCAGTACAGATTTGGCCTCAATGAAGTAAAACTGGATCCCCTTACCCTCTCCCAGTACTACCTGGATCCCTCCCAGTGCAAAATGGATGCTCTGAGCCCCTCCTAGGACAGACTGAACTCCCTCTCAGTAAAGAATACATCCACAGACTTCCTCTCAGCACACACTGTGCTCTCTCCCAGGACAAACTGGACCCATCCCAGTTCACTCTGCAACCTCTTCTTGTAGAAATCAGATCTCATGGTCCCCTCTGTTGTGAAGAGGTTATTAAATATATTAATATGAAATATGAATTATGAAAATGTTATTTTTATTAATTATCAAATTATTAATAACTGATGAATCAACAACTTATATACATGTTCTAGTGCACGTTCGTGAAATACATTCCATAAATGGCTTAGTGTTATGATTAGAACTTAATTAAACTATCTACAGACTATTTCTATATTTATATAATGAAGGGTGCAGTTCTGGCGCTTGGCCACTAGATGGCTACTCAGCAGGATGTGGGCAGCTTCTGGCTATATACAGCAATATTATAATCTCTATGCATCAGCGATTGCTCTGCTGGACGCGGATACTTTGAACTGAGTGCTAGTGGATGGAAAGCACGTGGATGATATTCTGTAGCTGTTGTTTGTAGCAATGTTGAGGTCCGGCAGACTACTGTCACTGGACTGGTTCCTAGTTGAGTTGGATGGCGGCACTGGGTTACTGTCTTCTCTCTCTGCAGCAGTGGAGAGGGAATAATGGAACCTGGGCTTAGCTCGGAAGCAGGTTCCCTTCAGGACTCGGTCGATTCCCTTCAGACAACAGGAATCGGTCCTGGTCGGAGTCGGCCCGTGGGGTCGGCCCTGGGAATCGTCTCGCACAGCAGGGCGGGGCAATGGTTGCCGGTAGGTGGGTTTGAAGGTTCCAACGACAGCAAACAATGGCTATGGGGGTCAGCCCCGTGGCGACGAGTCTCAGGGCTGATGTAAACAGCTTCGGGGAGAGAATGCAGCTGCGCTGAGCTGTGGCTTCTCGGTCACTGGGCTTAAAGGAATAGCGGGACACTTGGAGTGGTCCCGGGTTCAGTGCAGTATAGGCACGAACAGTGCTTTAGTCTTCCCTGAGGTTTACAGGGCTCAGAGCGGCACACGTGGCAGCTCCTCTCCTGCTATGGCGGGGCTAGGCATATGTGGACTCGGTCTCTATCAAGTCCCTTCTCCCCGGCAACTGGGCAGATCTTACCCTCGGGGGTTGGTCCAGTCCTCCGGTAGCATGGTGGGCTCTCCCGGTAGGTATGACTGGCTGTGATGAGGCTGGCTTCTTGGGCTCAGCAAAGGTCCTCCCTCTGGGATGATCCTCGTGAGTGCTTCTCACGATGCAGAGGCTTTCAGTATGCGTGCATGTATGATAGAAGCTAACAGCAACAAGGTCAATGGCAGAGGCTATGGCTGGAGAGTTGTTCTCTCGAGCACGTACAGAGACAAAGTGAAAGAGGGGGCCACTCGTTACCAACTGGGGTAATACTTACAGATTCCTTGAGGCTGGGTTTGACCAATGGGCACTCTCATAAACAACTGGCTTCAGCCTATAGAAAGCGTGAAGCTGGAATTATGCCATACTTGCTATTTGCACAAGCACTGCATCCGTTGAATGCATGCTGCCCTGGCTAATGCCTTGGCTTTTGTCTTCCTCCTGAGGGAGGGGAAACGTGTTCACATGCTGGGACAAGATCTAGTATCTGGGCAAAAATGTGCCTTCACCACACCCTCCCAGTCTAGACTGGGTCATGTGTGTTGTGAAGAGGTCATTAAATTTATGAATATGAAATATGAATTATGAAAATATTAAGTTTTATTAATTATCAAATTATTAATAACCGATGAATAAACAACTTATATACATGTTCTAGTGCACGTTCATTAAATACATTCCATAAATGGCTTAGTATTATGATTAGAACTTAATTAAACTATCTACAGACTGTCTCTGTGTTTTATATAACGAAGGGTGCAGTTCCTCCACTTGGCCACTAGATGGAACCGGCGGAACGCGGGCGGCTTCTGGCTAATATACAGCGATATTGCAATCTTTCTGTGCGTCAGTGATTACTCTGCTACACGCGGATACTTTGAACTGAGTGCTAGTGGGTGGAAAGCACATGGAAGATATTCTGTAGCTGTTGTTTGTAGCAAGGTGGGGGTCCGGCTGACTACTGCCGCTGGACTAGTTCCTGGTTGCGGTCGGCCCGCGTGGCTGGCCCTGGGAGTCGGCTCGCACCGCAGGGCGAGGCGACGATTGCCGATAGGCGGGCTCAGAGGTTCCCGGTCGGACGATAGCTATGGGGTCGGCCCCGTGGCAAACAGCCTTAGAGAGAGAATGCAGCTTCTCCGTTCCTGGGCTTAAAGGAACAGCGGGACGCTTGAGATAGTCCCGGGGCTAAGTATATGCGGACTCGATCTCTATCAAATCCCTTCTCCCCGACAACTGGGCAAATCTTACCCTCAGGGGCTGGTCCAGTCCTCCGATAGCACGATGGGCTCTCCTGGAGATATGACCGGCTATAGCGACGCTGGCTTCTCGGGCTCAGCGAAGGTCCTCCTCTGGGCTGATCCTCACGGTCAAAGTGCTTCTCATGATGCAGAGGCTTTCAGTATGCGTGCATGGATGATAGAAGCTCAATGGCAGAGGCAGTGGCTCGAGAGCTGCTCTCTCGAGCAAGTACAGAGACAAAGTGAAGAGGAGGCAACTTGTTTACCAACAGGGGTAATATTTATAGGTTCCTCGAGGCTGGGTTTGACCAATGGGCACTCTCATAGACAACTGGCTTCAGCCTATAGAAAGCGTGAAGCTGGAATTATGCCCATACTTGGTAATTGTCTTCCTCCTGAAGGAGGGGAAACCTATCCACATGCTGGGGCCAGATCTAGTATCTGGGCAGAATGTGCCTTCACCACAATGTGCCAACACAAACTGCTTTGCTTTTCCCCCTTGCCGTTCAGATTTGGCTCTCTCCCACTACTACCTTGCTTCCCTGTCCCACTCCCAGTACAGACAGGGCTCCCTCCCACTACTAACAGGAGCCCCTGGTGCCTCCTAGTAAAGTCTGTGACACCTCCTAGTAAAAGCTGACCCCATGGCCTCTCCCAGTAACACTGGGCCTTGTCCCAGTACACTGAAACCCTAATCCTGTCCCAGTACAGACTGGGCCCTTCCTGTCCAAACTGGACCCTGCAGTTTGGGGCTTCCCAGGTCAAGAGAGACAGACATCTGCTGGAGAGAGTCCGACAGAGGCTATGAGGATGAGGAAGGGACTTGAACATCTCTGTTGCCAAGCCACTATCCATTATTGACCTGGAGACCTGGTTCACTGGGGAGGTCCCAGGTTATTGGAGAGTAGCAAATGTGACACCCGGCTCCAAGAAAGGAAGAAAGGAGGATCCAGGAAACTATAGAGCTGGCAGTGTGAGCTCCGTAGCAGGGCAGGGCATGGAGCAGAACATCTCCAGCACCATTACATGACATGGAGAGGACAAGCAGGGGATCAGGCCCAGTCAGCATGGGGTCATGAAGGGCAGGTCTTGCCTGACCCACCTGATCTCCTTCTCTGACAGGATGAGTGACTGTTGGATGAGGGAAAGTGTGGGTGTTGTCTACCTAGACTTTCCAAAAGCCTTTGACACTGCTCCCCACAGAATTCTCCTGGGCAAAGTGGCTGCTCCAGCAATGCTCTGCTGGATACAGTCCTGGCTGGGTGAAAAGGCCCAAAGAGTAGTGCACAGTGGAGTTAAATCCAGCTGGTGGCAGGTCACAGGTGGTGTTCCTCAGGGCTCAGTGTTGGGACTACTTCTGTTTAACGTCTTTATTGATGACCATGATGAAGACACAGGGTGTGTCAGCAGTGAGTCAGCAGATGGCATTAAGGTGGCAGAGTTGATCTGCATAAGGGTAGGGAGGCTCTGCAGAGGGATTTGGACAGATTGGATCCATGGCCAACGTTACCAGGAGGAGATTCAACAAGGCCAAGTGCCAGGTCTTGGCACTTGGGGCACAACAAGCCCAAGCAATGCTCCAGGCTTGGGGCAGTGTGGCTGGAGAGCTGTCTGGCAGAAAGGGATCTGGGGGTGCTGATGGACAAGCAGCTGAATAGGAGCCAGCAGTGTGCCCAGGTGGCCAAGAAAGCCAAAGGCATCCTGGCTGGGATCAGAAATGCTGTGTCCAGGAGGAACAGGGAGGTGACTGTCCCCTGGGACTCAGATCTGGTGAGGCCACACCTTGTGTGCTGTGTCCAGTTTTGGGCACGTCCATGCAAGAGAGATGTGGAGGTGCTGAAGCCAGGGCAGAGGAGGGCAAGGAGCTGGGGAAGGGCCTGGAGAATAAATCTGATGAAGAGCAACTGAAGGAGCTGGGGATGGTTAGTTTGGTGAAGAGGAGGCTGAGGGCACTGTACAAATCCTGAAAGGCTCTGTACCTCATGGCTCTGTACAACTACCTGAAAGGAGGTTGTGGAGAGGCTGCTGCTGGTGTCTTCTTACGGGTCATTAGTGACAGAACAAGAGGTAATGACCTCAAGGACTGTTGGTTTTGTACATCTCCCTATCCATCCTTTTTCCTTACCCTTGTGAACGCTTCCTGTTATTGCTATATATATATTGCTTAAAGAAAATTTTACCTCTCTACTTCCAAACCGACTTCAAATTATTTCTTGGTACATTTACAAATTAGGGTTAATAGAGAATTCGAGAGCCCAGCTGCAGTGCATGTACACCAGTGCATGCAGTATGGGCAATAAGCAAGAAGAACTAGAAGTCCTTGTCCACCAGGATGACTATGACATAGTCACCATCTCAGAAACATGGTGGGATGACACGCACGATTGGAGTGCTACACTGGGGGGTTACAGGCTCCTCAGGAGAGACAGGCGAGGGAGAAGAGGAAGAGGGGTGGCTCTGTATATGAGGGAGTCACTCTTTGCCACAGAGGTTGAGGTGGAGGATGAAGAGATTGAAAGCCTGTGGGTTAAAATCAGAGGGAGGCCTAACAAATCTGACATCCAGGTTGGAGACTGTTATAGAGCACCCAACCAGGATGAGGAGGCAGACGAAATATTCTATAAGCAATTGGAGGCTGTCTCAAGATCATCAGATCTTGTCCTTGTAGGTGATTTTAACCTGCCAGATATCTGCTGGGAACTTAATTCAGCAGAGAGGAGGCAGTCCAGAAGATTCCTGGAGCACATGGAGGACAGCTTCCTGATGCAGCTGTTAAGTGAGCCTACCAGGGGTCAGGCTCTGCTTGACCTGCTGTTCTCCAATAGAGAAGGGCTGGTGGGAAGCTGCCTGGGGTGCAGTGACCACGAGATGGTGAAGTTTTCAATACGCAGGGAGCTAGGGAGGAGCACCAACAGAACCTTCACCTTGGACTGCCGGAGGGCGAACTTCAGCCTGTTTAAGAAACTTATTTGCAAAGTTCCCTGGGTATCAGCCCTCAAGAACCGAGGGGTCCAGGATGGTTGGGCCTACTTCAAACAGGAGCTCTTGAAGGCACAGGAACTGGCAGTTCCCATGTGCCAAAAGATGAGCTGAGGGGAAGGCGACCAGCCTGGTTGGGCAAGCAGCTCCTGGAGGAAGTAAGGGAAAAAAAGAGGCTGTATTGCCTTTGGAAGGAGGGGAAGGCTTCTCCTGATATGTTCAAGGATGTTGTTAGATTATGTAGGAGACAAACGAAAAAGGCAAAGGCCCAGTTGGAACTGAAGCTGAACACCTCTGTGAGAGATAACAGAAAGCATTTTTACAAATATGTTAATGCTAAAAAGAGGGCAAGAAGAACCTCCACTCCTTATTGGACCTGGAGGAGAACACAGTGACTGAAGATGAGGCAAAGGTTGAGGTCCTGAACACCTTCTTTGCCTCAATTTTTAACAGCAAGGCAGGAGGAGTTCAGGACGAGCGGCCTCCTGAGCTGGGGGATGGGGTCAGGGAGCAGTGTAATGCCCTGGATATCCATGAGGAATTAGTTCAGGGCCTGCTGAGCCACTTGGACACTCACAAGCCCATGGGGCCGGAGGGGATCCATCCTAGGGTGCTGAGAGAGCTGCAGATGAGCTGCCAAGCTGCTCTCCATCATTTTCCTCCAGTCCTGTCTGACCGGTGAGGTCCCAGATGACTGGAAACTGGCCAAGGTGGTCCCCATCCACAAGAAGGGTCGGATGGAGGAACCCAGAAAATCCAGGCCTGGCAGCCTGACCTCAGTGCCAGGGAAAGTGATGGAGCAGATTATCCTGGCGGCAATAACTGCGCAGCTGCAGGATGGCCAAGGGTTCAGGTCCAGCCAGCATGGATTCAGGAAGGGCAGGTCCTGCCTGACCAACCTGATCTCCTTCTATGATCAGGTGACCCGCCTGGTGGATGTGGGGCAGGCTGTGGATGTGGTGTACCTGGACTTCAGCAAGGCCTTTGACACCATCCCCCACAGCAAACTGCTGGCTAAGCTGTCAGCTCGTGGCTTGGGCAGCAACACTCTGAGCTGGGTTGGGAACTGGCTGGAGGGCCGGGCCAAGCCCAGAGAGTGGTGGTGAATGGTGCCACCTCCAGCTGGAGGCCAGTCACCAGTGGCGTCCCCCAGGGATCAGTGCTGGGCCACATCCTCTTCAATGTCTTCATTGACGATCTGGATGAGGGGATTGAGTCAGTCATCAGCAAATTTGCAGATGACACCATGTTGGGAGCAGGTGTTGGTCAGTTAGAGAATAGAAGGGCTCTGCAGAGGGACCTCAACTGACTGGACAGATGGGCAGAGTCCAATGGGATGGCATTCAACAAATCTAAGTGCCAGGAGCTGGCCACAGCAACCCCATGCAGAGCTACAGGCTGGGGTCGGAGTGGCTGGAGAGCTGCCAAACAGAGAGGGACCTGGGGGTGCTGATTGACAGGAGCTGAACATGAGCCAGCAGTGTGCCCAGGTGGCCAGGAAGGCCAACGGCGTCCTGGCCCGCATTAGGAATAGCGTGGCCAGCAGGAGCAGGGAGGTCATTGTGCCTCTGTACTCTGCATTGGTTAGGCCACACCTTGAGTCCTGTGTCCAGTTCTGGGCCCCTCAGTTTAAGAAGGACATCGAGACACTTGAGTGTGGCCAGAGAAGGGCAACAAGGCTGGGGAGAGGCCTTGAGCACAGCCCTGTGAGGAGAGGCTGAGGGAGCTGGGGTTGTTTAGCCTGGAGAAGAGGAGGCTCAGGGGAGACCTCATTGCTCTCTGCAACTACCTGAAAGGTGGTTGTATCCAGGAATGTTTGGCCTCTTCTCTCTAGCAACCAGCACCAGAACAAGAGGACACAGTCTCAAGCTGTGCCAGGGAAAGTTTAAGCTCAAGGTGAAGAGAAAGTTCTTCACCAAGAGAGTCGCTCACCATTGGAATGTGCTGCCCAGGGAGGTGGTGGAGTCACCGTCCCTGGAGGTGTTCAAGAGGGGACTGGATGTGGCACTTGGTGCCGTGGTCTAGTCATGAGGTCTGTGGTGACATGTTGGACGATTATCTTTCAGGTCTCTTCCAACCTTGGTGATACTGTGATAATGGCTTTTGTCACAGCCATTGAAGCCATCCCTTGTACACAGTAAATGTAATTTCTCCCGGGCAACCAGCACCAGAACAAGAGGACACAGTCTCAAGCTGTGCCAGGGAAGGTTTAGGCTGCATGTTAGGAAGAAGTCATTCACAGAAAGAGAGATTGGCCATTGGAATGTCCTGCCCAGGGAGGTGGTGGAGTCACCATCACTGGAGGTGTTTAGCAAGAGAATGGATGGGGAGTTTGGTGCCAGGGTTGAGTTGCTCAGATGGTGCTGGGGGAGAGGTTGGACTGGATGAGCTCTGAGGTCTTTTCCAGTCTGGTTAATTCTATTCTAGTCTAGTCTAGTCTAGTCTAGTCTATTCTAGTCTAGTCTATTCTAGTCTAGTCTAGTCTAGTCTAGACCTGACCCCCAACCTCTGGCATGGTAGATCCTGTCCCTCACCTGTGGCTCAGGGCTCTACTGCTCAGGGGGCAGTGAGGAGTGAGGGTGAGCAGTTAGCAGTGGAGAAAATTCTTTGATAATTTGTGACCTCCAGAAGATGAACCAAGGATGAAATTAACTCCAGAGAATGAAAAGAATTTCCTTGTGGCAGCATTTCTCCATCTTGTATTGAGCAGATGGCAGCAGAAGCACCTCATGATATAACTTTCTCAGATTTTAATATGATTTGCTAGAAAGCAATAAAATGTAGCCTTTAAAATTAATTTTATCAGATGCTTTGTGCAATAAAACCCACTCCAATTAGCTGAAGAAACCTTGGCAAGAATTAGAGGATAAGTTGTGGCTCAGCAGTATTTAATGAGCCCCATGAAGTATTTGGGGCTGATTACACAATCCTCAGGTACTACCAGGAGACTCTGCCAAGGTACTGCCAAGAAGCCTCTCAAGAAGACCAAGTCAGAAGAAAACTCCAAAGTACCTTGAAGCACTGATTGGCCTCACTGAGGCTTGTTCCTGACAAAGGCTCCCCAGGGACTCCTTAGAGCAGCTTGTTAGAGGCCATGATTGCAGGGAGACAAAGGCAAAGTGCAGGGAGAAAAACTTGCCTTTGGTCTAGGAAGCAGAAAGGCCAAGCCCTGACAGTATCACAGTATCACTAAGGTTGGAAGAGACCTCGAAGATCATCAAGTCCAACCCATCACCACAGACCACACAACTGGACCAAGTGCCACATCCAATCCCCTCTTGAACACATCCCAGGATGGTGACTCCACCACCTCCCTGGGCAGCACATTCCAATGGCGAACGACTCTCTCAGTGAAGAATTTTCTCCTCACCTCAAGCCTAAACTTTCCCTGGCACAGCTTGAGACTGTGTCCTCTTGTTCTGGTGCTGGTTGCTAGAGAGAAGAGGCCAAACATTCCTGGATACAACCACCTTTCAGGTAGTTGCAGAGAGCAATGAGGTCTCCCCTGAGCCTCCTCTTCTCCAGGCTAAACAACCCCAGCTCCCTCAGCCTCTCCTCACAGGGCTGTGCTCAAGGCCTCTCCCCAGCCTTGTTGCCCTTCTCTGGCCACACTCAAGTGTCTCGATGTCCTTCTTAAACTGAGGGGCCCAGAACTGGACACAGGACTCAAGGTGTGGCCTAACCAATGCAGAGTACAGAGGCACAATGACCTCCCTGCTCCTGCTGGCCACGCTATTCCTAATGCGGGCCAGGACGCCGTTGGCCTTCCTGGCCACCTGGGCACACTGCTGGCTCATGTTCAGCTCCTGTCAATCAGCACCCCCAGGTCCCTCTCTGTTTGGCAGCTCTCCAGCCACTCCGACCCCAGCCTGTAGCTCTGCATGGGGTTGCTGTGGCCAGCTCCTGGCACTTGGATTTGTTGAATGCCATCCCATTGGACTCTGCCCATCTGTGCAGCCGGTCGAGGTCCCTCTGCAGAGCCCTTCTATTCTCTAACTGACCAACATCTGCTCCCAACATGGTGTCATCTGCAAATTTGCTGATGACTGTCTCAATCCCCTCATCCAGATCATCAGTGAAGATATTAAAGAGGATGTGGCCCAGCACTGATTCCTGGGGGACACCACTGGTGACTGGCCTCCAGCTGGAGGTGGCACCATTCACCACCACTCTCTGGGCTTGGCCCTCTAGCCAGTTCCTAACTGCCCATGGAATAGAAGAACCTCAAAGCCTCAAAGCAAAGTTTCTCCTCACAGGCCTTGGTGGCAGAGGCAACTGCCAGAGCCAAGGGGACAAAGACCTTGGTCCTGTTGGGCCTCTCAGCCTTGCCAGAGCCCTTGGCCATTCCTACTGCAGCCTGTCCTACAGTGTCCCATTCCTGCAGCCCTTTCCCTTCAGGCTGCTGACACCAATCATGCTTCCCCTCTCATCTCTCCCCCAACCATTTCCATCTCTTTCCTGAGCTGTCTCAGCTCTCCCCGCCATTTCCTGTGACCTCTTCATGATCTCATCTACAGCAGCTCTGCCCTTTGAGGAATAGTTCTTTGGCCTCATCTCTACTCTGAACCTTCCAAGCTGCACTTTGTGGAGGTTTTGGTCTCTTGCCTCTACCATGCTGAGGATGTGGCACTTGCCCTGGCGTGTTCATGGCACTGGTCCAATAGCATCAATCTGCCAGGCCTCACCATGGTCATTTGTGACTTGTGTGATGGCTTCCATGGTCAGCTCCACCCCTCAGTCACGAGCCCACCTATTCCTAGCATCTATCCCTGGATGTGCTGATGTTTCATGTGCCTATTGAGCTACAAAGAGTTCACCTTTATGCTCCCAGTGCAGATCCACTTGGGCTACATCAATTCTGGCTGCCTTCTCTACCTGCTCATTGCTTTGGTGTTTTTCAGGAGCACTGCTCCTAGGCACGTGAGCATCCCCACGGCTTACCTTCAGAGCCATGTTTCCTACCCGATCAGCAAGGTCCTGCCACAATGAAGCAGCCCAGATGGACTTCCCCCTGCCTTGCCAACTGATCTTCTTCCACTGCCACCATCCAGGAGCCTGTGTAAAGATAAAGTCCTGGACAGTTTTCTCTCTCAGCAATCTCTAGTGACAGTTGGATGCTTTCACTGCTGCATATTGACTCCATTCACCTTCCCCTTCAGTGGCCTCAACAACTTGTTGTGTAGGACTCCATACAGCAGCTCCCACTCCCAATGGTTTCCTACCACCCAACAGGATCCATTAGTAACCAGAGCATGAGGCCTTTCATCTTCAGATAACTCCTGGTATGGTGCTGCCTCCTGGGCAATGACCACTTCCTCAGGCCACGCTCCAAAATCTCTGCCTTTTGGCCAGTCCAGAATCTCTCCCAGAATCCCTGGCTGCTTTGGTTTCCCCAGTCAAGCTCACTGCATAATCAGTGCTACTCACTCACTGCCTGTAGTGCTGGGCTCATGAGGTGTAGCGGGAATCACAGAATCATAGAATCAATCAGGTTGGAAAAGACCTCAGAGGTCATCAAGTTCAACCTATTACCCATGGCTTCAAGTGCCACAATGACTTCCCTGCTCCTGCTCACTACACTATTTCTGATGCAGGCCGAGATGCCATTGGCCTTCTTGGCCACCTGGGCACACTGCTGGCTCATGTTCAGCTCCTGTCAATCAGCACCCCCAGGTCCCTTTCTGTTTGGCAGCTCTCCAGCCACTCTGACCCCAGCTTGTAGCACTGCATGGGGTTGTTGTGACCAAAGTGCAGAACCTGGCACTTGGACTTGTTGAATGCCATCATGCTGGACTGTGCCCACTTGTCCAGCCTATCAAGGTCCCTCTGGATAGCCCTTCTACCCTCTAACAGATCAACATCTGCTCCCAGCTTGGTGTCATCTGCAAATTTACTGATGATTGACTCAGTCCCTTCGTCCAGATCATCAATAAAGATATTGAACAGGATGAGGCCCAGCACTGATTCCTGGGGGACACCACTAGTGACTGGCTGCCAGCTGGCTGTGGCACCATTAACCACCACTCTCTGGGCTCTGCCTTCCAGCCATTTCCAGACCCAGCACAGAGTACTGCTGTCCAAACCATGAGCTGACAGATTGGCCAGGAGTATGCTGTGAGGAATGGTGTCAAAGGCCCTGCTGAAGTCCAGGCAGCCTGCCCCACATCCACCAGGCAGTCACCTGGGCATAGAAGGAGATCAGGTTGGTGAGGCAGGACCTGCCCTTCCTAAATCCATGTTGGCTGAGCCTGATCCCTTGGCTGTCCTGCAGGTGTGCTGTGATTGCCTCCAAGATGGTCTGTCCCTCTGAACATCCAGTGCAGTACAGGCAAGCTGGGTGCTGAGAGGAGAGCTCCTTCTGTACCCATTACTTCTGAAGCAGCTCCAACTCCTTCCTAGGCTGCTGTCTTGGGTTTAAGGAATGAGACAGCTTCTCTGTAACCCTTCTCTAAAGCTGTTCAAGAAAGCCTTCCACAAAGGATTGTAGAGAATGGAAGTTGTAGCAGTTTGGGCTGGGTGCCCTCTGCTATGGGGGGTGCTTCCTGTGTCCAGAAGTCCAGCCCAGAGGGGTGCACACAGGAATTTAGGTATTTCATACCATAATTCTCTGTGCCACTATAAGATCCAGCGTGGGGTCTGGCACTTTCTCTTTTCTTCCCTCTCTGCCACCCGGTAACTTGGGGAGATGTCTCCCGGCCTTGGGCCTGTGTGGTGGTGAGAGGTTCAGTTCTCCCACACACACACAAAGAAACCATGGCTAACTCAGTCGGAGAAGCAGATGAGTAAGCTGTATATTTACAAGCAGGATGTAATGCAGATGGATATATACACAATATACAGTATTTACAATATATACAGAAATATACAGCAAAGAACGTAACACAGGAACAAAAACTTCCCCTCCTCCAGCCAGGAGGGTCGTCCCCCCCTGTACCCCCTCTCTCCCCCTACCTCCCTTTTGTCCCAAAAAGGGGTTAGAGAGAGAAAAGGTAATTATTAAGGAGGAAATTCTGTTAGCTCAAAGTGTATGCAAGAATTAGTTTCTTATCTGTTAGCTCAGTTAGTTCAAGGTCAACTCCGTCCAGCACAGCTGTTGCTCAGAGAGACTGAAACAGACAGGCTGAAAAAGACAGACTGAAACTGACTGAGATTCAAACTGAACTAAAGCTAAAAATTGAAAGTTGCATTCTACCAATCTACCAATGAAATTTGTTTAGAATATCTTTGTTTTCAAAACATTCAGCCAGAGTGTTCCGGTAACTGCCCCTTTCTTAAAGGTACAGCCTAAAACGGTCACAGCCTGGCTAGGCCCAAGGCCACGGAGGGATGGGCAGTCTCATATCTGGCCAGCTGAGACTAGCCTAGCAGTGGGGGGGGAAGAAGGAGCCCTGGGGGTCTTGGGTGTACCCTCAGGTGGGGATGGGACGTTTCTGGGTATGCTTTGGGATCTTTTCTTTTGTCACTGTGTGTGGTGGTTTGGGCTGGGTGCCCTTATGCTGCATGGTGCACTTCCTGTGTCCAGAAGTCCAGTCCAGTGGGTGGATACAGGAAAACCGTGTATCTCCTACCACACCCCTGCACCGCTATAAGATCTCGCGTGGGGTCCGCCTCTTTCTCTTTCTTCCCTCGCCAGCGCCTGGTAACTGGGGGAGACTTCTCCCGGCCTTGGGCCTGGCTAGGCCCAAGGCCAGGGGGATGGGCAGTCTCAGGACTGGCCAGCTGAGACTAGCCTAGCAGTGGGGGGGGAAGAACGAGCCCTGGGGGTTTTGGGCCCACCCTCAGGTGGGGATGGGATGTATCTGGGTCTGTTTCAGGGTTTCTTCTGTCACTGTTTCTGGTTCTTTTGTGCACATTCACCTTTTTCTATTTAAACTTTTCCATCACTTTTGCAATCCGTTTGTCAGAATTGTTATTTTGCCTGTAGTGGGGAGGGGGCTGCCTCAACCCACCACATTGTGCTTCTGGCTTTCTGTACACACTCACCACTTTCCATTTAAACTTTCCATCACTTTTGCAATCCATTTGTCTGAGTCATTATTTCTGCCCATGGTGGGCAGGGGGTCTGCCTCAACCCATTACAGAAGTTAAAATGAAAGTACTCTTCATAACTACATCCTACAGTACAGAGCATAGAAAAAACACAAAATCCATGGTCCACCTCAGCAGAGGTTCTCCAAAAGCTCCCTCAGGCCAAAGCTTCCCAGAGCCTTCCTCCAAACAGACCCAAAAACCCAGGCTGCAATTCCCCCTCCTGCACCATGCCTCTTTGGCCCTGCCCCATAGCTGGGTGATGCAGCTCCAAATTCTGCTTGCCAGCTCCAGGCTGAGTCAGACCAGGCCACTCTG
The DNA here is from genome assembly GCA_033816785.1 of Picus viridis. Classification (NCBI taxonomy): domain Eukaryota; kingdom Metazoa; phylum Chordata; class Aves; order Piciformes; family Picidae; genus Picus; species Picus viridis. Next base: position 20,169 of record JAWKAJ010000150.1, read on the forward strand.
GGCTCCAATTGGCATCATTGCCATGGCCAAACCTGGCCTCACTCCCCTGTACCAAACCCCATTAGAGTAGAATAGAATAGAATAGAATAGAATAGAATAGAATAGAATAGAATAGAATAGAATAGAATAGAATAGAATAGAATAGAATAGAATAGACCAGGTTGGAAGAAACCTTCAAGATCATCACATCCAGCCTATCCCCCAACACCACCTAATCAACTAAACCATGCAACCAAGCACCCTATCAAGCCTCCTGCTGAACACCTCCAATGATGGTGACTCCACCACCTCCCCAGGCAGCCCACTCCAATGGGCAATCACTCTGTGTAGAACTTCTTCCTAACCTCCAGCCTAAACCTCCCCTGGCACAGCTTGAGACTGTGTCCTCTTGTTCTGGTGCTGCTTGCCTGGGAGAAGAGACCAACCTCTGCCTGGCTACAACCTCCCTTCAGGGAGTTGTAGAGAGCAAGAAGGTCTCCCCTGAGCCTCCTCTTCTCCAGGCTAAGCAACCCCAGCTCCCTCAGCTTCTCCTCAATAGGGTTTGTGCTCCAAACCCCTCCCCAGCTTTGTTGCCCTTCTCTGGACACCTTCCAGCAAGTCAACATCCTTCCTAACCTGAGGGGCCCAGAACTAGACACAGGACTCAAGGTGTGGCCTAACCAGTGCAGCGTACAGGGGCAGAATGAGCTCCCTGCTCCTGCTGGCCACACTGTTCCTGATGCAGGCCAGGATGCCATTGGCCCTCTTGGCTGCCTGGGCACACTGTAGGCTCATGTTCAGCCTACCATCGACCAGCACCCCCAGGTCGCTCTCTGCCTGACCGCTCTCCAGCCACTCTGACCCCAGCCTGTAGCACTGCACGGGGTTGTTGTGGCCAATGTGCAGAACCCGGCACTTGGATGTGTTCAGTCTCATGCCCTTGGATTCTGCCCATCTGTCCAGCCTGTCGAGGTCCCTCTGCAAAGCCTCTCTGCCCTCCAGCAGATCAACTCCTGCCCCCAGCTTGGTGTCGTCTGCAAATTTACTGCTGATGGACTCAATGCCCTCATCCAGATCATCAATGAAGATATTAAAGAGGATGGGGCCCAGTACTGATCCTTGGGGCACACCACTAGTGCCTGGCCACCAGCTGGATGTGGCACCATTCACCACCACTCTCTGGGCTCAGCCTCCAGCCAGTTCCTAACCCAACGCAGTGTGCTGCTGCCCAAGCCATGGGCTGATAGCTTGGCCAGGAGTTTGCTGTGGGGGACAGTGTTAAAGGCCTTGCTGAAGTCCAGGTAGACTACATCTACAATGCTGATGACACCAAGCTGTGTGGAGTGGCTGACACACCAGAAGGTTGTGCTGCCATTCAGTCAGACTTGGTGTGGTAGTTTGAGCCTTAACTGGGATTTAAGAGCTCAGATGGGGGCAAGGCTGAGAATCCCTCCCCCGCTCCCCCTCCTCTTTCCCAAGAGAAAAAGGGAAGGGGAAAGAATAGGGAGAAATAAGGGAAGGGGGAGAAAAAGGAAGAAAGGGCCTAAAGAAAAAGGGAGGAGGTATATCTACCGAGAAATTATTTGAAGTCAGTTTGTAATTAGAGATGCAAAAATTTTCTTTAAACAATATAGATATATATATCAATAACAGGAAAGGCTCACAAGGATAAGGAGCAAGGATGGATAGGGAAAATATACAAAACCAAGAGTCCTTTGGAGAAATGTGGATTCATCAGGGAGAAAAGACCAGGCCCAACCACGTGGCAGAGAAGCAGGAAGCCAGCAGCGACTCTCTTAGTCCTTTCGTCCTGGAGAGGCAGAAGCAAAAGAGAGCAAATGTCTGCAGTGTCTTCCTTTTCATAGGCTTGATGGACAGGGAGTGGGAGTGGAACAGACTAACTCAGTTTCCTGGGGGAAACCCCCTCTGGGGAGAGCAGGGCTCTCACAACCCCTCACCCCCGCTTTCAGGATGGGCATAACCCATCATACTTGGACAGGCTGGAGAGCAGGAAGAAATCTGATGAAGTTCAACAAGGGCAAGTGTAGAGTCTTGCACCTGGGAAGGAACAACCCCATGGACCATAATAGGTTGGAGACGGACCTGTTCAATAGCAATGAGAGGGAAAAGGACCTGTTCATCAATGACCTGGATGAGGGCACAGAAGGCACTGTCAGCAGTTTGCTGATGACACCAAGCTGGGTGGAGTGGCTGACACACCAGAAGGTTGTGCTGCCATTCAGTGAGACTTAGGCTGAGAGCTGGGCAGGGAGAAATTTGATGAAGCTCAACAAGAGCTTTTATGTATAAAGAAGGGGAGATGTGGGACTGAAGGAGATGAATTAATCACTTTTGAGCCTGAAAAACAGCTTTCTGATAAAGAACCAGACACCCTCTGTGAAATGGAACCTTGGGAGGCAGTAGGGTAGAGAGAAGACAAGACAAAGGACATCTGTTGTTGACCTGTGCAGTGTACATGTTTGAAATACTTGACCAATGACAATTTATATGAGTTTCGTGTGGCTGAAGTTGAAAAGTCCTTCTAGAAACAGGCATGCTGTCAAGTGCTGCTAAGAGTACAGAAGCTTTGTGTGTTCTCCCCAGGAACCAATCATTTCTGAGCTATCTCACAGGGGTCATCAAGTTGTCTGGGATATCTCAGGGGTCTGAGTGAGTAGAATGATTGATTGATTTTGGTGTGATTAGGAAACATGTTCACATGGGCTTGTGTGTTAACTCATCAGAACCGCAGAGTTAAACAATGATCTCCAGTGGTTACATCTAAAAAAAAACAGCTTAGTGGCTTCAATTTAGGAGTGTAGCTATGTCCCCTTCACAAAGAGCAGCACAAGCATGTTATGTTCTCTCATGTTGTGCCCTTAATATGCCACAAGTGGCAGGTGAATCAGTGGGAGCCAGGTTGCTGCTGTCTCAGCCCCATTTCGGGGTGCTGATGGAGTCACAGCAGCCCCTGAGAACAGGCTGCCATTGGGTGAGGAATGGATGAACCCTGACCTTGGATAATGAGATTCAGAAATGCAGAGAGGAGAGAATCTCAGCAGTGCTCTCAGAAGTCCTTTATTACAGCCTTGGCAGAAATCCACAGCATGACAGAGTCTCAGAGTGGCCTTAACACAAGGCCCAGAAGCCTTTAACAGAAGAAGCAGCTAACAGAAGTCCCTAGAAGCCCTCAGCCCCCAACGGTCTCTGTTGCTCTATAGCAGCTGTTTAAATTATCTTTCTTATTAATCCCTTAACCAACAAACCTCAGCCACAGCTAAAAGCATCTAGATTTTCCCTCTGAATCTCAACAGAATCCTTATTCTAAAGCACTATCATGAATAGAAAGACCAAAACCATTCTGCAATAGCCTTTTTCTAAACTCTTGGCTTATGCCAACACCAGGAATCGATGCCACACCAAAAGACTCTGTTAAAATCAAACCAGTGAAGCAACCTCAAAAAAAAACCAACAAACAGAAAAAAGGCACAAGAGATTTTACATTCCACAGAGCTCCTTTGAGATGCACACAGAAAAAGTCCTAAAGCATTCAACCCAGGAGAACTATTGACCTATCAACTGACCAACAACTTCTGGTTAAAATGACTCCAAACTTATTTGAATTGCAGTTTCTCCAAGCACAAAACTTCTTCATTATCCATGACCACCATTGCCACTATTTTACTCTTTATCAGTTGCTATCACCTTTGGTGTTATCAAGGTCACTCCTGTTCCTATTGCTGTGGTCGGTTCTTATTATCTATGCTGATCATTTACAGTCACTTGATCCTGGATGATTCCATTCTACCCCAGATTATTCTATGACTTAATTACTATTACTTCTCAGCTATTATTACAATTACTTCCTACTTATTTACTATAATTACTTATCACCTAACAGACTTTAATTACTTCATACTTATCAGAATCACTCATTATTTATTCTTCCTACTCTTCCTATACCTATTTCTATTAAGATTCCTGATTGCTGTTGCTATTATTAGCATTACTCTGTTCTTCCCTTGCAGGTCACCTACCTCCCCCTGCAATTTTACACCCAGGATTTTTCAGAGAGTATCCAACTGTATCATTTATTACCAGCATTGAAAAGGCAAAGCTTTAAGACTTACTCCAAGCAAAAAACAACTCCAAAGTCATTCTCCAGACCAGGGGCTGCCCCTACAAAATGTTAGCACAGCTTTGGGAACCAGCAAACCAATTCAACACTCAGTCTCTTGAAAACCTGAAGCTGCTCCTGCAAGCTGTGAAACCTGCGAGCAAAGGGGAGAGAGGAGGTGTGGGATGGTGGGGGGCTGAGAGCAGCTGATGGAGGACACAGCAACCTTCTGCCGGGGTCTGCAATCCATCCTCTTCACACAGGCACAGGTTTGCAAGCATTAGAAGTGAGGTCTGCAGTGCAGGAATCCTGCTCTTGGTTCCTGCTCATGCAGGATCTTGTTCTTGGCTCACACAGAAAAACAATTTTGCAGCTTGGAGTTGGTCAGCAGAGAATCAGAGGCACTACATGTGGCCCAGCAGCTGCCCTTGTTTGCAGAACAGCAGCTGCAGGATTGGAAAGGAGGAGAAGAAGGGAATTCTAAAGCAAAGGATCAGAAGCACCTGGCATCCAGCGCTGTCTCACCAGCCCTAAAGGCTTCCCGCAGTGGGGCAGCTCCACACCCCCAAGTTGCTCTCACAGGTTGAGAGTTTCCCAGTCCCACCTGCAGTTGCACTTCCTTAGCTGCTTTCCAGTTCCTTGCTCAAGTGCCCTTCTGGGGTTCTCTGCATGTTGGATATCTCCAAACTGTGCCTGTGGCAGTTATTTGTGGGGAGAGGTCTCTCCACCTGACAACCATGACATTTGCACAGGCACTTTCAGCTCCCAATGCAGCATCCTGAGCACAGAACTTGGGGCTTTGTGCAGCAGCTCAGCCAGCTCCAGCTTGAGTAGCAACAGCTCATGGTTCCTACCAGGCACACTGCTTAGAGCTGCAGAGCTAAGTTCAGAGCCAAGTGTAAGACAAACATCCTGGAGGAGCATTTCTGGGCACTGTGCTGAGGCACACATCCTTTATTGCAGTGATTTCCCTCTTTACACTCTTAAAGCTCCTAAAAACTCCTCAACACTCAAAGGAATCTCTTCCCACTTCTGGGTGAGTGGAAAGCCTGAGGGAAGCCCCAGGTCAGCAGGAATCCATCAGCAACAGTGCTGAGCTAAGGAGAAGGCTTTTGGAAGCCCCAGGCCTGCTGGTAAGCAGCTGAGTCCCTTAATGGAAAGCTGACAGAGGCATTCCAAGGGCTTCCAAAGACCCTCCTGAGATCCCCTCTACATCTTCCAAAGATTCTGAAAATCAGTCCTAGTACCCTCCAGGCCCCCCAAACACCTAACATCCCTTAACACAATGAAAAAAACACTCTGAGGTGTCCCTGAGAACACTTCCAGCAGGACACTCTCCAGACTCTCCTGATAACCTCATTTTGACCTCCCTGAACTGGGCACACAGCTCCAGCCCCATTTCTAGGGAACAAATGCCCTCAGCATTTAGGCATTGTGAACAGGAATGACTGAAATAAAAGTAAACAGGCAGGATTTGGGTAATGTTAGCCTTGTATAGACATATCTGGGCAATGGATAGAGAGATTTTTACCCCAGGGAGACACAAATTGGGGAAGAACCAGACAAACCCTGGTAAAGCTCAGCCCAGCTCCAATGGCAGCTCCAGCTGTGCTGACTCAGCAATGTAATTGTTCTCATCAGCAATAATTGGTGTTCAGAAGGGCAGGAGGTGTTTGTTCCTCCCAGAGCCCCCAGCTTCTGAGAAATGCAGGGGGAAAAGAGGTGATTTTGGTGCTGGAAAGGCCCTCTCAGGGGGTCACGATTATCCCAACCCACCCAGATTCTTGGTTGGATCTATTTGTGCCTCCCTTCCAGTGTGGTCTGGTCTCTTGTGTGGCTGCAGCGGTGCTTGGTAAGGTATCCCTTCTTGGTGAAGCTCTTGCCGCATGTGGCACAGGTGAAAGATTTCTCACCAGTGTGCACACGACGGTGCGTGGTCAGGTTGGAACGCTGGGTGAAACTCTTGCCACAGTCGGCACAGCTGTACGGTTTCTCACCGCTGTGGATAAGCTGGTGCTGGATCAATGAAGTGCTCCTGGTGAAGCTCTTGCCGCACTCAGCACAGGGGAATAGCTTCTCTCCCGTGTGGATGCGGTGGTGGATGGTGAGGCTGGGGCTGGTTTTGAAGGTTTTGCCGCAGTCCCTGCAGGTGAAGGACTTCTCAGGGCTGTGCACATGGCGGTGCTGGCTGAGATAAGAGCTGCGGCTGAAACTCTTGCCGCAGTCAGCACAGTAGTAGGGTTTCTCACCGCTATGGATGATTTGGTGCTGGATGAATGCAGTACTTGTGGTCAAGTTCTTGCCGCACTCAGCACAAGGGAACAGCTTCTCCCCGGTGTGGATGCGGCGGTGGATAGTGAGGCTGGAGCTGTGTTTGAACTTCTTGCCACAGTCCCTGCAGGTGAAAGACCTCTCAGTGCTGTGCACACTGCGGTGCTGACTGAGGCTAGAACTGTGAGTGAATGTCTTGCCGCAGTCAGCACAGCTGTAAGGCCTCTCACCGGTGTGGGTGCGGCGGTGCTCTGTTAGGCTAAAGCTGTAGGTGAAGTTCTGGCCACAGTCGGCGCAGCTGTACGGTTTGTCACCGCTGTGGATGAGTTGGTGCTGGATGAGTTGGCTGCTCAAGATGAAGCTCTTGCCGCACTCAGAACAGGGGAACAACTCTCCAGTGTGGATGCGGCGGTGGATGGTGAGTTTGGAGCTTTGTTTGAATTTCTTGCCACAGTCCCGGCAGGTGAAAGACTTCTCAGAGGTGTGGGTGAGGTGGTGTTGCCAAAGATGAGAGCTCTGGCTAAACCTCTTGCCACAGTTGTCACAAGTGAAGGGCTTCTCACTGGTGTGGGTGAGGTGGTGCCGCCTAAGATGAGAGCTCTGGCTAAACCTCTTGCCAGAGTTGTCACAAGTGAAGGGCTTCTCGCCAGTGTGGGTGTGGCGGTGGATGGTGAGGTTCCTGCTCCGGGAGAGGCTCTGCCCGCCGTCAGCACAGGTGAAAGACTTCTCTCCAGTGTGGGTGAGGCAGTGGTGGATGAGGTCAGAGGTCCTGCTGAACCTCTTGCCACAGTCACCACAGACAAAAGGCAGGATGCCAGGGTGGGGCCAGTGGTGCGGCCAGTGGTGCTTCACCAGCTCTGAGCCAGGTGGGAAGCTCTGCCCATAATCAGGGCACTGATTCAGCCAAATTGGTGGCACTGAGGGACCGGCTCTGGCTTCATCCTCCTCTATGCATTCCTCCTCCTTCTGGTCACCTTCATCCTCATCCTTATCCTCCTCTTCATACTCATCCTTCTCATAATCATCATTCTCCTCAGCATCATCATCTTCCATCCTGTCCTGTTCTTCTTCCTCCTCTTCCTCTCCCTTGGGACTGAAATTTGGCTGCTCCAACTTGATTCCTGGGTGCCGCTTCTCCTCCCAGATCTTGTCTGGGTCCTTCTCTGAAGCCATATGGTGGGAGGAAGGGGTCACAGCTGTGCAGCAGGGGAGATGGAAGCACCTGAGCCCAGGACCTCCAACCCTGAGATCCTGCCTGGGACACTGGGTCACCCAGCTGCTGGAATGAATGCAGAGGGGACCTCAAACCTTCAGTTTTTACCAGTGTGGGCTCAGACCTCTAATATGTGTGCTGAGACCCCAGGTTCCTGTGATCAGTGGCCTGAGATACCCCAGGAATTACAAGTCACCTTGACCCACTCCCTCGAGCCTGGCAGTATTGGCAGGGTGGTTCCTGGCCCAGGCCCTGTCCTTTAATCTCTCCTGGCTCAGACAATGGAGGCAGCAGCACTGACCAAGAACCACCAAATGACCTTCAACCTTCTCCCACCACCCTCCACACTCCAACCCCAAACATCACCTCCTGCACACAACTGACCCCCACCAGCCTGGGAAGTTCCCAGACTCCAGCACCTGATGTACCTCAGAGCCTCTGGAGAAGTGAAATATGCTGGGCAGGAGGGGTTGGAGGAGGATGGGAGCTGCCCTAGGGGCCTGGGATTCTGCCGTTGCCCCAGTCGGGGTTTCTTACCTGCTGGGCTGCTCCAAGGGGCAGATCTGCAAACTCTGCTCTTCCCCAGCACACAGGGGCAGAGATGATGGAGAAAGAGGAACACAGCACTTGCTACAGGAAAGCAAAGGGCTCAGAGGAGAACACTGACCTGCAAGGGATGGCTCAGCACTGCCCAGGACCAGGCAGCACAGCTCAGCCTTGCTGGGGGCAGCTCCCAAGCCCAGCAGCACAGGCACAGCACACAGCCAGGGTTCATCAAGATGGGAGGCCTCAACAAGGGCAGACTCAGCTCCTTGCCCACCACACAGCCCCCAGCACACAGCTGCAGGCCAGCACCACAACACAGCTGCCTCCACACAGCCTCTCCCAGGCCTTGCCTGCAGCTTCCTCCCACTGCCTGCCCAAGCCTCTGCTGCCTGTAGCTGCATCTGACAGCAGATCTTGCTCTGTCCCCACCTCTCCTCCCTGGCCCTGCCCCCAGCACACCCACTCTGTGCTCAGCTCTGCCCTGCACACACCTCTCTGCTGCCCACTCCCCAAGAGAAGGTCACAGCAGCCCTGAAGACAGAGACAAAGGGAGCTTCATGATCTCTGCAGATGCAGCAAAGGGGGAAGGCACTTGGGCAGTGTGACCGGTTTAGGCTGTGCCTTTAAGAAAGGGACACTTTCTGAACACTCTGGGCGAATGTTTTGATATTAGAATGAAAACAATGATATGCTAATTCAATTTCATTGGTGGGACCCGGTTGTAGTTTTTTTGTTTAGTCTTTCAGTCGGGGGAGTCAGTCTGCAGTCGTCTTCTTCTTCCCCCTGTGCTGGGAGCTGGCTCGTTTCTCTCTACGATTCCTTCTAACCAGATAAGAAAACTAACTTTTTGCATCCGCTTTGAGCTTTAACAAAGTTTTCCCCTTTTAATTACCTTCCTTTCTCTTTCTCTCTAACCCTTTTGGGAAAAAGGGGAGGTAGGGAGGGAGAAGGGAGGGACAGGCCGAACCCCCTGGCCGAAGGGGGGTTGGGGAAAGGTTTCCTGTATTACATACTTTGCTGTATATTTCTGTATATATTGTAAATATTGTATATTTTTGTACATATTCACTGCATTCCATATCTGCTTGTAAAATACAGCTTTCATCTGCTTCTCCGGCTGAGTTAGCTGTGGAATTCTTTTGTGTGTGGGGGGGGAACCTTCCTACTCCACCACATATATTTTTAATTGGCGGTCCAACGTGCGACTTCTGGATAATTGCTGTCCAGAAGCTGGGCGAAAAGGTTGCTTGATTTATTGCCTGCTCGAGTCGGAGTTGCAAACATGAAAGTGTTTTGGCTTTTAGAGCGTTTGGTCTTTTCAGTTTGTTCGGTACTGGTCTACAAGTACTTCATGGGATTGATTTTCGATCGCTTAGGCAGATACTTGATGTATAGATTGTATTTATGGTTTAAGTATAAGATTCAGCTTCTTTACGACCAGTGCCTGGGATTCTTCTGGCTTAACAGATACGGGAATGTGACCTCCAGCACTCTGCCCATAGAGATAAAGGAGTTTAAGATCCCGGTAGGCGAAAAGGTTGTTTTAAGTGATGGCTGGGATCCAAAGGTGATTTATTTGATGTGTGCAATCCTGCTGTTGGTGATAAGTAATGTGTTCTTGTTATATGCTCTCTATCGGAAGGAAAAAGTGGCTAAGGCGTGCTTTGTAATTAAGTGTAGATCGAAACGCAGAAAGCGCAGCTCTAACTCTACCCCAGAAGTGTCTAGTGATGAGGAAAATGCAGAATCTGTATCAGTTAACGACAAGGCTAAAAAGTCCATCGGAAAGGCTGCTCTGAACGGTGCTGTTGGTGGTTCTGGCAATCAGCCAGCGGCAGCGGCAGCTCCTAACATGGCTTCCACGCCCTCGGCAGCCATTAATGGGGCAAAGCCATTTCCTCCTTTTTCTTCGGCAGGACCGGAAGTGTCCTCCACAGCAGCTGATTCGTCTCAAAACCTGTCAGCTTCTATTAAGCCAGCTGTAAATCCAAACACAGCTCCAGTTAAGCAGGTAGCTGGTTTAAGTACAAGAGGAAAAAAGGGCAAAGCTGATCCAGATGCTGATGGGGAAGAGCAGCAGGATCCTGGTGAGGGAACTTCTGCTCAAAGAGACCCTGCTGAGATGGAGGAAAAGGTTTGTCTTAAAGATATAGCTGAGTTATTGAGATCATCACTGGATGGAGATGCAGGGCAAATTGCTGATAGCAGAACAACTAAAGGTGGTACTCCTGACCTTAAGCAGATTCCTAGGAGAGTGACAGTAAGATTATTGGGACAAGAACTTCAGGAAGATGAGGCAGAGGAGGAGGAGTCAGATGACATTGAGAGCTGTTCGTCACCCAGGGAGGAATTGAGGAATGTGCGTAAAGATTACATCAGAGTAGATAAGGAGCCAATCCTAGCTTGGCTTGGTAGATGCTATGATACAGGTGCTCCAGCTCTGGTAGTTGGAGACAAGTCAGCAGCCCAACTAGGAACTCTCTCAAAGGATAATGGAATAGATAGACATCTAGGCAGGACTCTCGGTAAGGTTACTCTCTGGATACGCCTTTTAATGGCAACTCTCATGAGGTATCCTTCCCGAGATGATCTTCCATGGAATGCTAAACCCTGGACTACCATAGATGAGGGAATCAAGCGTCTGAGAGAATTTGCTGTTAGATAGGTACTCTATGGTGGCCATGAGACTCTGAATCCTGATGAAATTCCTGTAGGAACTGGTCTTGCTAAAAAGCTCATCAAACTTGCTCCTCCTAATTATGCAAATATTCTGGCAAGCAGAATTGTGGCAAGAAATTATGGTGGTGCTTCTCCTACGGTTGGCCAATTCACTGATCAGATGAGACAACTGGAGGATAGCATGACACGTGTTTCTTTGGTTTCAGCCATTGAAACTCTGTCTGGAAAAATTGAGAATTGCATGAAAGAGCTGAAGGATGAATTTAAAAATACCATCTCCCAATTGGCACAAAGAGATAATTCCAATTCTTCCTCCAGATGGATACAGGTTTCCTCTGTGAGGAATAGACGTCCTCCAAGGATGTCATTCCAAAACAGGTCATTCCAAAACAGGTCATTCCAAAACAGATCCAACCAAAACAGACCACCAAGGCAATCACGTGCGAGTATCTGGATAACTCTGCGTGATCAGTTTGGTGAGAACATGAACAGATGGGATGGTCAACCAACTGCCAATCTTTTCAGGAGACTGAGGGAACTGCAAAGTGGCAGAACCCGAGGTAGCAATACCAGAAGGGTAGCTGTTACTTCCACAGTTCCCCAGGACAACTCTAATAGCTCCAACAGTGGCTCCAGTTCTAACACTGCACACTGTGCTCATTGCACATGTGGGCATGTTCCCCATAACTAGGGGTGCCCTGCCTTCCGCCAGGGGGAGGAGAGGGGTAACAGAGATAACAGAATCTATTGGGATGTGTACATCCAGTGGCCTGGCACTTCACAATTTCAGAAGTACAGGGCCTTGGTTGACACAGGGGCTCAGTGCACCATAATGCCATCAAATTATCAGGGATCAGAAGCTATAACTATTCTGGGAGTCACTGGTGGATCTCAAGAGTTAACTAAGGTGGAGGTTGATATAAGTTTAACTGGTAAACAGTGGAAACAGCATACAGTTGTGACCGGACCTGACGCACCTTGTATTCGGGGAATTGATTTTCTGAGAGAAGGGCGTTTCAGAGACCCTAGAGGTTACAAATGGGCTTTTGGAGTAGCATCTGTAGAAACTGATGGACAAAAACTGAAGCTGTCTGTTAGACCTGAGCTTTCTGATGAACCTGCAGTTGTGGGACAACACAAGATTCAGGACATTAAATTGCCGGTTGCTTCTCAGACTGTGCATCACAGACAATACAGAACCAACCGTGACTCTTTGTTGCCCATTCAGAATCTGATTCGTCAGTTGGAGAGTCAGAAAGTCATCAGCAAAACTCATTCACCTTTCAACAGTCCAGTGTGGCCTGTGCGAAAGCCGAATGGAGACTGGCGTCTAACAGTCGACTACCGAGCCCTGAATGAAGTAACTCCACCTATGAGTGCAGCAGTACCAGACATGATGGAACTGCAGTATGAGCTGGAATCCAAAGAGGCCAAATGGTATGCTACCATAGACATTGCTAATGCCTTCTTCTCTATTCCCATAGCAGAGGAATGCAGGCCTCAGTTTGCTTTCACCTGGAGAGGAATCCAGTACACTTTCAACAGATTGCCAATGGGCTGGATCCACAGCTCAAGCATCTGTCATGCAGTGATCCACGATGCTCTGGAGGAAGGTGGTGCTCCAGAACACATCCAGTTCATCGATGACATCATTGTCTGGGGTAAAACTGCTGAGGAAGTCTTCGAGAAAGGTAACAAAATCATTGACATTCTTCTGAATGCAGGTTTTGCCATCAAGCGAGACAAGGTGAAAGGACCTACCAGAGAGATCCAGTTTCTGGGAGTGCGGTGGCAGGATGGACGCCGACACATTCCAGTGGATGTGGTAAATAGAGTCTCTACCATGGCAAATCCCATGAACAAGCAAGAAACTCTACGTTTCTTGGGGATAGTGGGATTTTGGAGACTGCACATTCCTGGATACAGTCAGATTGTGAAACCTCTGTACGATGTGACTCGAAAGAGAAACCATTTCCACTGGGGACCTGAACAACAAGCAGCCTTTGACCAGATAAAGCAAGAGGTAGTGCAAGCAATGGGTCTGGGACCTGTCCGAGATGGTCCAGACATTAAGAACATTTTGTACAGGGCTGCAAGTGACAATGGTCCAACCTGGTGCTTGTGGCAAAGAGCTCCAGGTGAAACGCGTGGACGACCTCTTGGTTTCTGGAGTCGAGGTTACAGAGGTTCAGAGGCTAACTATACTCCAACAGAGAAAGAGATTCTAGCTGCCTATGAAGGAGTAAAAGCAGCTTCTGAAGTAATTGGAACTGAATCACAACTCCTCCTAGCTCCCAGATTACCAGTTTTGAATTGGATGTTCAAAGGCAAAGGTTCCACACCACATCATGCAACAGATTCCACCTGGTCTAAGTGGATGGCTCTGATAACACAGAGAGCTCGAATGGGAAATCTTGAAAGACCTGGTCTAGTGGAGGTGATCTCAAGTTGGCCTGAAGGTACCAACTGTACCAAACCTCCAGAGGAGAGAGTGACTCGTGCTGAGGAAGCTCCTCCTTACAATGACCTTTCTGATGATGAAAAGAAATATGCTTTGTTCACAGACGGTTCCTGTCGTCTCGTCGGGAACAAGCGAAGGTGGAAGTCTGCAGTGTGGAGTCCAACACGCCGAGTTGCAGAGGCGAAGGATGGAGAAGGAGAATCCAGTCAGTTCGCAGAGGTAAAAGCTGTCCAGCTAGCTCTTGACGTAGCTGAACGTGAGAGATGGCCAAAGCTTTATCTCTACACCGACTCATGGATGGTAGCCAATGCTCTGTGGGGTTGGCTAAAGAACTGGAAAAAGAGCGGTTGGCAGAGGAAAGGAAAGGCCATTTGGGCAGCTGACCTGTGGCAGGACATTGCTGATCGAAT
>JAWKAJ010000151.1:0-33681 GCA_033816785.1 Picus viridis
ACTCTAAAAGGGCAAATCCATGCCCTGGCCGGGCAGGAAGTGGCGTCAGCGTAGCGGGAAGTGAGGGTGGGGAGACTCTAAAAGGGCAAATCCACGCCCTGGCCGGGCAGGAAGTGGCGTCAGCGTAGCGGGAAGTGAGGGTGGGGAGACTCTGAAAGGGCAAATCCACGCCCTGGCCGGGCAGGAAGTGGCGTCAGCGTAGCGGGAAGTGAGCGTGGGGAGACTCTGAAAGGGCAAATCCACGCCCTGGCCGGGCAGGAAGTGGCGTCAGCGTAGCGGGAAGTGAGGGTGGGGAGACTCTAAAAGGGCAAATCCACGCCCTGGCCGGGCAGGAAGTGGCGTCAGCGTAGCAGGAAGTGAGGGTGGGGAGACTCTAAAAGGGCAAATCCACGCCCTGGCCAGGCAGGAAGTGGCATCAGCGTAGCAGGAAGTGAGGGTGGGGAGACTCTAAAGGGCAAATCCACGCCCTGGCCGGGCAGGAAGTGGCGTCAGCGTAGCAGGAAGTGAGGGTGGGGAGACTCTAAAAGGGCAAATCCACGCCCTGGCCGGGCAGGAAGTGGCATCAGCGTAGCAGGAAGTGAGCGTGGGGAGACTCTGAAAGGGCAAATCCACGCCCTGGCCGGGCAGGAAGTGGCATCAGCGTAGCAGGAAGTGAGGGTGGGGAGACTCTAAAAGGGCAAATCCACGCCCTGGCCGGGCAGGAAGTGGCGTCAGCATAGCGGGAAGTGAGGGTGGGGAGACTCTAAAAGGGCAAATCCACGCCCTGGCCGGGCAGGAAGTGGCGTCAGCGTAGCAGGAAGTGAGCGTGGGGAGACTCTGAAAGGGCAAATCCACACCCTGGCCTGACAGGAAGTGATGTCAGCATGCCAGGAAGTGAGGGCGGAGAGGGCTAAGAGAACACAATCGCTGCTTCTCCTGACAGGAAGTGAGGTCATTGGGCAGGAAGTGAGGGCAGAGAGGCCCTAAAAGGGCAAATCCATGCCCTGGCCAGAGAGGAAGTGAGACGGAGCAGAGAGGAAGTGAGAGGGAGCAGATAGGAAGTGAGGGCAGCGGCCTAAAGCAGAGCCCTGGCCAGACAGGAAGTGATGTCAGAGAGGCTCTAAGAGACCACAATCGCTGCTTCTCCTGACAGGAAGTGACGCCAGTGGGCAGGAAGTGAGGGCAGAGAGGTTTAAGAGGCCCCAAAATCCCATTGGCCACCCCTTATGACATCATCAACACACCCATTGGCTCCCATTGGCTGCCCTCGGCTCCCCTCATGACCCCCTCCCCATGCAATCCTGACCCCACCCTCAACCTCCCCAAGCCACTGAGCTCCCATTGGCTACCCCTTGTGACATCACCAACACGCCCAGCCTCCCATTGGCTACCCCTTGTGACATCACCAACATGCCCAGCCTCCCATTGGCCACCCCTTGTGACATCACCAACACGCCCAGGCTCCCATTGGCCACCCCTTATGACATCACCAACACGCCCAGGCTCCCATTGGCTACCCATAACGACATCACCAATACGCCCAGCCTCCCATTGGCTACCCCTTGTGACATCACCAACACGCCCTGCCTCCCATTGGCTACCCCTTGTGACATCACCAACACGCCCTGCCTCCCATTGGCTACCCCTTATGACATCACCAACACGCCCAGCCTCCCATTGGCTAATCCTTGCGACATCACCAACACGCCCAGCCTCCCATTGGCTCCCCCTTCACCCCCTCCCCCTGCTCTTCTGGCCCCACCCCACCTCCCTACACCTGCCCCGAGGCTTCGAGCTCTGCCATTGGCCGCCCCTCCCCTCTCCCTTCACCTCCCCCTCCCCCTCCCTCTCCACCAATCAGGGACCTGGAAGAGGCGGCCGGGGGGGAGGGGCTGCCCCACGAGCACCAGCCCCTGGTTGTAGCTGGCCACCCGCGTGGCCGTCCGGTTCCCGTTGGACAGCAAAATGTTCTTCCCGTGGCAGCCCAGGAAGGTGGGAGGGGCCTGGAGGGGTCAGAGGTCAAGGGGTCAAAGGTCGAGAGGCAGAACCTCCCCCAGATGTCCAAAGGTCAAAGGGTTGAGGAGTGGAGGAGGTCCAAGGGGCGAGAGAGAAGTTGGTGCGAAGTTAAGGGAGGGATGGAGGTCTCCCACGTACTTCCCAGTCCCCTCCCAGTGTCCCCAGTCCCCTCCCAGTGCCCTCCCCAGTCTCTCCCAGGCCCCTCCCAGTCCCTCCCAGTGTCCCCAGTCCCCTCCCAGTGCCCTCCCCAGTCTCTCCCAGTCCCCTCCCAGTCCCTCCCAGTGTCCCCAGTCCCCTCCTAGTGTCCCCAGTCCCCTCCCAGTCCCTCCCAGTGTCCCCAGTCCCCTCCCAGTCCCTCAGTTCCTTCCCCAGTCTCTCCGAGTCCCCTCCCAGTCCTGCCCCTCCCCCCCTGCTTCCCCTCCCATCCCTTCCCAGTAACTCACTGTGGGAGGGCTCCCAGTGGTGGGGAGGGGCTGGGAGTAGGGGAGGGGCTAGGGAAGGGGCAGGGCTGGCCCCGCCCCCTTCGTGCCCCCGCCCCCCTCCGGCGCTGACAATGGAGACCGCGGTGACCCTCCCGTACAGGTCCAGCGCCACGAAGGCGTTCTGCAGACAGGAAGTGACGTCAGGAGGACAGGAAGTGAGGTCAGAGAGACGAAGGGAGGTCAGTGAGACAGGAAGTGAAGTCAGAGACAATGGGGCTGGGTTTTTGGGGACAGGAAGTGAAGTCACAGAGCTCTTAGAGGTTGCTTCTATGTCCCTCCCAGACAGGAAGTGACGTCACCCAGACAGGAAGTGACACCAAACAGCTCTCTGAGCTCATATTTACATCCTTCCCAGACAGGAAGTGACGTCACCCAGACAGAAAGTGACAACACCCAGACAAGAAGTGACGTCACCCAGACAGGAAGTGACACCAAACAGCTCTCTGAGGTCATATTTATGTCCCACCCAGACAGGAAGTGACCTCACAGATCCCCCCCGACTTTCCAGCCCGGAAACCACCCCAAATGCCCTCCACGACCTCCCCCACAACCCCAATGACATCACTCCCCGCCTGATGACATCACTTCCTGTCCCAGAAACGACCTCACAAACCTCAACCCCCCAACCCCCTTCCTTCCCCCACCCTCGGCTGATAGCAAGCTGGGGCCACCCCCAGGGAGGTGACAGCACAATGGGGAGGGGGCTCAGGGGTGACATGGGGGCGGGGGGATCGCTGATGACGTCAGAGGGGGGGGAGGTACCTTGGCCACGCCCGTGGCTGCTGGTCCCATGTCCTCTCCGTCCACCACCAAGTGCATGGAGTCGTCAGGGCCCCTCCTCACCCCCAGGCGGTTCCCGACCTGAGGTTTGGGGGTGGGAGACCCCTCAGGGACCCCCTCAATAATTAGCGACCCTCCCACCCTCACCCCAAAGTTTGGACCCCCCAAACTCCCCCCAAATTGCTCCCCCTCTAAGACTCTCTCAAGGCCTCCCCAAGAACCTCCTCGGAGCTCCTTGAACCTCTGGGAACCACCCAAGACCCCCCCAGGACCCCTCCAGAGCCCCAAGACCCCACAGGGACTCCCCAAGTCCCCTCCAGACCCCCACACAGCCCCCAGGACCTTCTCAGAACTCCTCCAACAACTCCTCAGGACTCCCAAGGTTCCCTCAAGACCCCCCCCAGATGCCCCCAAGACCCCCTTAGGAGCCCCAAGGGCCCCTCTAGACACCCATAGCCCCCTCAGACCCCCTCCTACCCCCTGAAAACCCAACTCAAGAGCCCCAAGGCCCCCTCAAGGCCCCCTCAAATCCCCAGAACCCCCTCAGACCCCCTCCTACCCCCTCAAAACCCAACTCAAGACCCCCTGGACCCTCTTAGGAGCCCCAAGGACCTCTCGAGCCCCCTCTGGACCCCCTTCTACCACCTCCAAACCCAACCCAAGAGACCCTTAAGGAGCCCCTGAGGTCCCCTCAAGCCTCCCCTCGAGCCCCCTCAGGACCACCTCAGACCCCCTCCTACCCACTCAAAACCACTCCAGGCCCCAACTCAAGACCCCCGGACCCCCTCAGGAGCCCTAAGGACCCCTCAAGCGCCCCCAGACTCACCGCCAGGCGGTCGAGGGAGACGCCGTAGTTGTGGGCGCGTGACGGCTCCGTTCCTGCGCACCTCGGCCCCGGCCACCACCCAGCTGGGAGGCGCTGGGAGGTCCAGTAAGGAGGCTGGGAGGGCTGGGGGCCCCAGGGGGGCCCTGCCCAGGGGGCAGAGAAGTCAACCCCAAGCGGACAGACCCTGCCCAGCGCTCGTCCAGGGCCTCGATCCGCACCTGGGCAGGGAAGGGTTAAAGTGAGAGAGGGGGAAAGGGATGGCCCAAAAGGGGCGGGGCTTGTCCTAAAAGGCGTGGCCAACAAAGAAGGGTGTGGTCCGGGCGATGGGCGTGGCCCCAGGTGGCTTCCCCCTCCCCCCCCCCCCCTCCCCAGTGCCTGATGGGAGGAGCTTTCCTGCTCTGATGGGCCCGTAGCAGGGGAGTTATAAAAGGTTACATTGGACCCGGGGGAGGTGAGGGGATAGAGGCCTAGGGGGCGTGGCTTGCCCCAAGGGGCGTGGCTTATGAGGATTGTGAGTGTGGTCCCGTGAGGCTCCGCCCCCCCGGTGGGAGGGGCCATGCCACCCCGAGAGCCCTATAAAAGCCAAGTCCCAGGGATCTCAGTGGGGGCTCTAAGGGGCCTGCAGAGGGGGGCGTGGCTTTTAAAAGGGGGCGTGGCTGGGGAGCGGTCTAATGGTTGGGGGCGTGGTTTCCAGGCAGGAGGCGTGGCCACCACATGGCTCCACCCTCCCCAGCTCCTCAGCATTCATTTCCATAGGGGCAGGGCTAAATTAGGGGGTGTGGCCTTGTAAGTGACATGGGGCTTGGAAGGGGAGGGGCTTCCAAAGGGGAGAGGTTTGGGTAGGAGTGGCCAAGCATGGCCACACCCTCGTAAAGGCCCTTTGCTCCCATGAAGCCTCATTGAGCCTGGTGTAACCCAGCTTCATCCTCTTGGTGGGGGCAGTTGGCCCCACCCCACACCTTGTGCGTGTGTTCCATGAGTGGCCACACCCCCTTGGGGGCGTGCCCACCACTGGCCACGCCCATTTCTCTGAACGAACCCCACACCTCCCACTATTAGGTCATGCAGGGGGTGACCGATCCCCATCCGCGCCCACCACCCTGGTGACCCCACCCCCTTGTGGGTGTGTCCCCTTATCGGCCCCACCCCTTGCGGGCATGACCAGCACTAGCCACGCCCCTTTCTCTTGAAGGAAAACCATGCCTCCCACTCTTCGGCCACGCGGGAAGGTGTCCGATCCCCACCCCAAGCCCCCAGCCCTCCCATTGACCACGCCCCTCAGGGGGCGTGACCCCCGGCGGCCCCACCCACCTCAAAGAGCTCCCCGGGCCGGAGGTGGGAGCGGCTGAAGACGAGGCCGTGGCAGTACCCTGCCACCCGAGCTGCCCCCAGCCCCTCCGCCCCCCCAGGGCCACGTTCTGCCCGCAGCGACCATGGAAGCGTTGGCAGGGTCCGGGGGGAGCTGGGGAAGAAAAGGGTGTGGTCAAAAAGGGGGAAGGGGGCGTGGCCTCCACGGGCGGGGTCCTGAAGAGGCGTGGCCCCAATGTAGGTATGAGTCCCAGGGGAGGTGCAGTACCACCACAATGGTTGGAGATGGGAGGGGGTGGGAGGGGATTTGGCCGAGAAGGGTGGGGTTGAAAGGGGCATGGCTTGATTGGGTGTGGTCAGAAGGGGCGTGGCTAACAGCAGGTGTGGTGCCTGCAGGTGGCATTGGCTGGAGAGGGGATTTGATCTATGGGGGCGTGGCTTCTGAAGGGCGTGATGGGGAAGAGGGTGTGGCTTGATCGGGTAACATCAAAAGGGGCGTGGCCCAGTGTAGGTGGGGCCCCAGGCAGGGGGTGTGGTGACTCCAAGTCACATGCCATTGGCTGGAGACGGGAAAGGGTGGGAGGGGATTTGACTGACAAGGGCGTGGTCAAAAGGGGCGTGGCCCAGCAGGGTGCGGCCCACGAGGGCGTGGCTTAAATAGGTGTGGTCCCTAGGGGTGTGTCACATCCATGCTACACCCCGTTGGCTAGACCTGGGAAAAGGTGGGGGCTATGGTGTGGCTTTAAAAGGGCGTGGTCGAGCAGGGGCATGGCCAAAGAGGGTGTGGCACCTCCACCTCCCACTCCATTGGCTGGAGATGGGGGGAGGGTTGGGTGGGAGGGGACTTGACCGCTAAGGGCACGGTCTGATGGGGTGGGGATGGTGGCCTTAACAGGCGTGGCCTAAGGGGGCATGGCCAAAGAGGGCGTGGCCCCAGGCATTGTGTGGCACCTCCCCTTCCACCCCCACTGGACAGAGAGCAGGAGGGGACTTGACCCTACAGGTGAGCTCTGATAGGGTGGGAAGGGGGTGGGGAGCGCGGCCTCATGGGTGCGGTCGAAGAGGGGGCGTGGCTACAGCGGGCGTGGCCCTGACCTGTACAGCTCCCCATTGGCTGCTGCTGGGAGCAGGAGGAAGGGTGGGGTGGGGGCGGACTCACCCTGAAGGGTGGGGGGTGTCAAACAGGGGGGAGGAAGGGAAGTGGCGGCGGGCAGACGGGGGCGTGGCCGGAAGGGGGCGTGTCCAGGCTTACCTGGGGAGGGGAGGGGGCAGCTCTTTCTCGGCCCCCCCGCGGGGGCCAGGCTGTTGTCGGCAGGGCAGGTGGCGCCGGTGAGGGAGACCTGAACGCACTGCCCGTACAGGTCGACCACGGCATAGACCTCTGGGGGGAGGGACAGGGAGAGGGGGTTGGGGGACACCACCCGGGGGGGCACTCGGGGGCGTTTGGGGTCCTGGGGGGGGATGGGCGCAGTGACCCCAGGGCCCTCGGTGTGCTCCGGGCCGAGCGGGTCCCGCCCCCGAGGCCTCCTCTGTGCCCCAAGCCCCCATCCCTGTGTCCCCATCCCTGAGTCCCCATCCCTGTGTCCCCATCCCTGTGTCCCCATCCCTGAGTCCCCCTCTGTGTCCCAATCCCTACCTCCCTGTCCCTCTCTGTGTCCCCAGATCCCCATCCCTGTGTCCCCATCCCTGTGTCCCCCTCTGTGTCCCAATCCCTACCTCCCTGTCCCTCTCTGTGTCCCCAGATCCCCATCCCTGTGTCCCCATCCCTGTGTCCCCCTCTGTGTCCCAATCCCTACCTCCCTGTCCCTCTCTGTGTCCCCAGATCCCCATCCCTGTGTCCCCATCCCTGTGTCCCCCTCTGTGTCCCAATCCCTACCTCCTGTCCCTCTCTGTGTCCCCAGATCCCCATCCCTGTGTCCCCATCCCTGTGTCCCCCTCTGTGTCCCAATCCCTACCTCCCTGTCCCTCTCTGTGTCCCCAGATCCCCATCCCTGTGTCCCCATCCCTGTGTCCCAATCCCTACCTCCCTGTCCCTCTCTGTGTCCCCAGATCCCCATCTCTGTGTCCCCATCCCTGTGTCCTCCTCCCCGTATCCCCATTCCAATCCCTACCTCCCTGTCCCTCTCTGTGTCCCCAAGTCCCCATCCCCAGGTCCCCAGCCCAGCGCCTCAAACCTCCATCCCCATCTGCGTCCCAACCACCCCTCGGCTCTCCCCTGCCTGCCCCCAGCAGTTCCCCGGCCGGCCGCTAGATGTCGCCGGCGGCAGCCGGACCGGCCGGCAGCCCGGAGCAGGCCGCCCCCGGTCGGTGCCGGCGGCGAAGCAGTGCAGGTCCCCCCGGGCCGCCTCCTCACCGTGGCCACACCCCTGCGTCCCGGGCCCCCTCTCCCCATCCCAGTGTCCTCCTCCCTGTCCCCATCCCAATGGCCTCATCCTCACATCCCTGTCCCCATCCCAGCGTCCCAATCCCCGTGTCCCTGCCTCCATGTCCCCATCCCGCTGCCCTCCCCCGCATATTCTTGTCCCCGTGTCCCCATCCCCAGGTCCCCATCTCAGTGTCTTTGTCCCCCTGTCCCCATCCCACTGTCCCTCTCCATGTCCCCATCCCCAGGTCCCCATCTCAGTGTCTTTGTCCCCCTGTCCCCATCCCACTGTGTCCCTCTCCATGTCCCCATCCCCAGGTCCCCATCTCAGTGTCTTTGTCCCCCTGTCCCCATCCCACTGTCCCTCTCCATGTCCCCAGGTCCCCATTTCAGTGTCTTTGTCCCCCTGTCCCCATCCCACTGTCCCTCTCCATGTCCCCATCCCCAGGTCCCCATCTCAGTGTCTTTGTCCCCCTGTCCCCATCCCACTGTCCCTCTCCATGTCCCCATCCCCAGGTCCCCATCTCAGTGTCTTTGTCCCCCTGTCCCCGTCCCACTGTCCCTCTCCCTGTCCCCAGGTCCCTATCCCCAGGTCCCCATCCCCAGGTCCCCATCTCAGTGTCTTTGTCCCCCTGTCCCTGTCCCACTGTTCCTCTCCATGTCCCCAGGTCCCCATCCCCAGGTCCCCATCCCCAGGTCCCCATCTCAGTGTCTTTGTCCCCCGTCCCTGTCCCACTGTTCCTCTCCATGTCCCCAGGTCCCCACCCCCAGGCCCCCATCCCACTGTCCCTCTCCATGTCCCCATCCCCAGGTCCCCATCTCAGTGTCTTTGTCCCCCTGTCCCACTGTCCCTCTCCATGTCCCCATCCCCAGGTCCCCATCTCAGTGTCTTTGTCCCCCTGTCCCCGTCCCACTGTCCCTCTCCCTGTCCCCAGGTCCCTATCCCCAGGTCCCCATCCCCAGGTCCCCATCTCAGTGTCTTTGTCCCCCTGTCCCTGTCCCACTCTTCCTCTCCATGTCCCCAGGTCCCCATCCCCAGGTCCCCATCCCACTGTCCCTCTCCATGTCCCCAGGTCCCCATCTCAGTGTCTTTGTGCCCCTGTCCCACTGTCCCTCTCCATGTCCCCATCCCCAGGTCCCCATCTCAGTGTCTTTGTCCCCCTGTCCCCGTCCCACTGTCCCTCTCCATGTCCCCAGGTCCCTATCCCCAGGTCCCCATCCCCAGGTCCCCATCTCAGTGTCTTTGTCCCCCTGTCCCTGTCCCACTCTTCCTCTCCATGTCCCCAGGTCCCCATCCCCAGGTCCCCATCCCCAGGTCCCCATCTCAGTGTCTTTGTCCCCCTGTCCCTGTCCCACTGTTCCTCTCCATGTCCCCAGGTCCCCACCCCCAGGCCCCCATCCCACTGTCCCTCTCCATGTCCCCAGGTCCCCATCTCAGTGTCTTTGTGCCCCTGTCCCACTGTCCCTCTCCATGTCCCCATCCCCAGGTCCCCATCTCAGTGTCTTTGTCCCCCTGTCCCCGTCCCACTGTCCCTCTCCATGTCCCCAGGTCCCTATCCCCAGGTCCCCATCCCCAGGTCCCCATCTCAGTGTCTTTGTCCCCCTGTCCCTGTCCCACTCTTCCTCTCCATGTCCCCAGGTCCCCATCCCCAGGTCCCCATCCCCAGGTCCCCATCTCAGTGTCTTTGTCCCCCTGTCCCTGTCCCACTGTTCCTCTCCATGTCCCCAGGTCCCCACCCCCAGGCCCCCATCCCACTGTCCCTCTCCATGTCCCCAGGTCCCCATCTCAGTGTCTTTGTGCCCCTGTCCCACTGTCCCTCTCCATGTCCCCATCCCCAGGTCCCCATCTCAGTGTCTTTGTCCCCCTGTCCCCGTCCCACTGTCCCTCTCCATGTCCCCAGGTCCCCATCCCCAGGTCCCTATCCCCAGGTCCCCATCCCCAGGTCCCCATCTCAGTGTCTTTGTCCCCCTGTCCCTGTCCCACTGTCCCTCTCCATGTCCCCAGGTCCCCATCCCCAGGCCCCCATCCCACTGTCCCTCTCCATGTCCCCAGGTCCCCATCTCAGTGTCTTTGTGCCCCTGTCCCACTGTCCCTCTCCATGTCCCCATCCCCAGGTCCCCATCTCAGTGTCTTTGTCCCCCTGTCCCCGTCCCACTGTCCCTCTCCATGTCCCCAGGTCCCTATCCCCAGGTCCCCATCCCCAGGTCCCCATCTCAGTGTCTTTGTCCCCCTGTCCCTGTCCCACTCTTCCTCTCCATGTCCCCAGGTCCCCATCCCCAGGTCCCCATCCCCAGGTCCCCATCTCAGTGTCTTTGTCCCCCTGTCCCTGTCCCACTGTTCCTCTCCATGTCCCCAGGTCCCCACCCCCAGGCCCCCATCCCACTGTCCCTCTCCATGTCCCCAGGTCCCCATCTCAGTGTCTTTGTGCCCCTGTCCCACTGTCCCTCTCCATGTCCCCATCCCCAGGTCCCCATCTCAGTGTCTTTGTCCCCCTGTCCCCATCCCACTGTCCCTCTCCATGTCCCCAGGTCCCTATCCCCAGGTCCCCATCCCCAGGTCCCCATCTCAGTGTCTTTGTCCCCCTGTCCCTGTCCCACTGTCCCTCTCCATGTCCCCAGGTCCCCATCCCCAGGCCCCCATCCCACTGTCCCTCTCCATGTCCCCAGGTCCCCATCTCAGTGTCTTTGTGCCCCTGTCCCACTGTCCCTCTCCATGTCCCCATCCCCAGGTCCCCATCTCAGTGTCTTTGTCCCCCTGTCCCCGTCCCACTGTCCCTCTCCATGTCCCCAGGTCCCTATCCCCAGGTCCCCATCCCCAGGTCCCCATCTCAGTGTCTTTGTCCCCCTGTCCCTGTCCCACTGTTCCTCTCCATGTCCCCAGGTCCCCACCCCCAGGCCCCCATCCCACTGTCCCTCTCCATGTCCCCAGGTCCCCATCTCAGTGTCTTTGTGCCCCTGTCCCACTGTCCCTCTCCATGTCCCCATCCCCAGGTCCCCATCTCAGTGTCTTTGTCCCCCTGTCCCCATCCCACTGTCCCTCTCCATGTCCCCAGGTCCCTATCCCCAGGTCCCCATCCCCAGGTCCCCATCTCAGTGTCTTTGTCCCCCTGTCCCTGTCCCACTGTCCCTCTCCATGTCCCCAGGTCCCCATCCCCAGGCCCCCATCCCACTGTCCCCTCTCCATGTCCCCAGGTCCCCATCTCAGTGTCTTTGTGCCCCTGTCCCACTGTCCCTCTCCATGTCCCCATCCCCAGGTCCCCATCTCAGTGTCTTTGTCCCCCTGTCCCCGTCCCACTGTCCCTCTCCATGTCCCCAGGTCCCTATCCCCAGGTCCCCATCCCCAGGTCCCCATCTCAGTGTCTTTGTCCCCCTGTCCCTGTCCCACTGTTCCTCTCCATGTCCCCAGGTCCCCACCCCCAGGCCCCCATCCCACTGTCCCTCTCCATGTCCCCAGGTCCCCATCTCAGTGTCTTTGTACCCCTGTCCCACTGTCCCTCTCCATGTCCCCATCCCCAGGTCCCCATCTCAGTGTCTTTGTCCCCCTGTCCCCGTCCCACTGTCCCTCTCCATGTCCCCAGGTCCCTATCCCCAGGTCCCCATCCCCAGGTCCCCATCTCAGTGTCTTTGTCCCCCTGTCCCTGTCCCACTGTTCCTCTCCATGTCCCCAGGTCCCCATCCCCAGGCCCCCATCCCACTGTCCCTCTCCATGTCCCCAGGTCCCCATCTCAGTGTCTTTGTGCCCCTGTCCCACTGTCCCTCTCCATGTCCCCATCCCCAGGTCCCCATCTCAGTGTCTTTGTCCCCCTGTCCCCGTCCCACTGTCCCTCTCCATGTCCCCAGGTCCCTATCCCCAGGTCCCCATCCCCAGGTCCCCATCTCAGTGTCTTTGTCCCCCTGTCCCTGTCCCACTGTCCCTCTCCATGTCCCCAGGTCCCTATCCCCAGGTCCCCATCCCCAGGTCCCCATCTCAGTGTCTTTGTCCCCCTGTCCCCGTCCCACTGTCCCTCTCCATGTCCCCAGGTCCCTATCCCCAGGTCCCCATCCCCAGGTCCCCATCTCAGTGTCTTTGTCCCCCTGTCCCTGTCCCACTCTTCCTCTCCATGTCCCCAGGTCCCCATCCCCAGGTCCCCATCCCCAGGTCCCCATCTCAGTGTCTTTGTCCCCCTGTCCCCGTCCCACTGTCCCTCTCCATGTCCCCAGGTCCCCATCTCAGTGTCTTTGTGCCCCGTGTCCCCCTCCACGTCCCCAGGCCCCCATCCCAGCACCTCAACCCCGACCTCCACCTCCCTCGTCCCCGCGTCCCCCTCCCTCTCCGTGCCAGCCCCGCCCCCGGCGGCTCCTCGGGCGGCCGGTAGGTGTCGCGGGCGCGGCGCGGACCTGCGGGCAGCCCGGAGCAGGCCACGCCCTGGTCGGTGCCGTTGATGAAGTAGCGCAGGTCCCCCCGCGCCGTCCGCATCATCCCGATCCGGGCGCCCGTGCCCAGCGAGTCCAGGTCGCAGCCGTAGCTGTTCCGCAGCGTGTTGCCGTCCTGCATGATGGCAGTGCCGCTGGGGGGGGGAGCGGAGAGACCGAGCAGGGTTGGGGGACGGCTTGGGGACACCGGGGGGGGGACGACAAGGGAGGGGGAGGGCGGCAGGGAGGGGTGGGGACGGCAAGGAGGGTGGGAGGACCGAGGGGAGGTGGAGACAGGAAGCGGGGATGGAGGCAGCAGGGAGGGAGGAGGACGCCAGGGAAGGCTGGGGACGGCTTGAGAACATCAGGGGGATACCAGAGGAGATGTTAAGGGAGGAGTGGAAGTGGTAGGGAGGGTTGGGGGACAGCTTGGGGGATACCAGGGGGACGTTAAGGCAGAGGTGGTGGCAGCAGGGAGGGTTGGAAGGACCAAGAGGAGATGGCAGCAAGGGAGGGATGGAGGCAGCGAGGGGAGGGATGGAAGGACCAAGGGGAGATGGAGGCAGCGAGGGAGGGATGGAAGGCCCAAGGGAGATGGAGGCAGGAGGGAGGGATGGAAGGACCAAGGGGAGATGGAGGCAGGAGGGAGGGATGGAAGGCCCAAGGGGAGATGGAGGCAGGAGGGAGGGATGGAAGGCCCAAGGGGAGATGGAGGCAGGAGGGAGGGATGGAAGGACCAAGGGAGATGGAGGCAGGAGGGAGGGATGGAAGGGACCAAGGGGAGATGGAGGCAGGAGGGAGGGATGGAAGGACCAAGGGGAGATGGAGGCAGGAGGGAGGGATGGAAGGCCCAAGGGGAGATGGAGGCAGCGAGGGAGGGATGGAAGGCCCAAGGGGAGATGGAGGCAGGAGGGAGGGATGGAAGGCCCAAGGGGAGATGGAGGCAGGAGGGAGGATGGAAGGACCAAGGGGAGATGGAGGCAGGAGGGAGGGATGGAAGGACCAAGGGGAGATGGAGGCAGGAGGGAGGGATGGAAGGACCAAGGGGAGATGGAGGCAGGAGGGAGGGATGGAAGGCCCAAGGGGAGATGGAGGCAGGAGGGAGGGATGGAAGGCCCAAGGGGAGATGGAGGCAGGAGGGAGGGATGGAAGGCCCAAGGGGAGATGGAGGCAGGAGGGAGGGATGGAAGGCCCAAGGGGAGATGGAGGCAGGAGGGAGGGATGGAAGGCCCAAGGGGAGATGGAGGCAGGAGGGAGGGATGGAAGGCCCAAGGGGAGATGGAGGCAGGAGGGAGGGATGGAAGGCCCAAGGGGAGATGGAGGCAGGAGGGAGGGATGGAAGGACCCAGGGGAGATGGAGGCAGGAGGGAGGGATGGAAGGACCAAGGGGAGATGGAGGCAGAAGGGAGGGATGGAAGGACCAAGGGGAGATGGAGGCAGCGAGGGAGGGATGGAGGCACCAAAGTGATTTGGGGCAGGAAGGGCCCTGAAGGGGGGCGTGGCTTTAAGAAGGGGGCGTGGCTTGTCCTGGGGCGGGGCCTGATGAGAGGGAGTGGCCACATGGGTGGAGCTATCGTGCCCCTGTTGTCCAATCGGAGGCCAGATGCAGGGAGCTCAATAGGAGAGGGAGTGGGGGCGTGGTTTACAGAGGGGGCGTGGTCACCTCATGGCTCCACCTCCCCCCAGCTCTCCCCATTCATTCCAAAGGGGGCAGGGCTTAATGAAGGGGGCGTGGCCAACCGAGCAGGGGTGGGGCTATGGTGAGGAGCAGTTTACAAAAGGGAGAGGCTTGAGTGGGAGGGGCTAAGCGTGGCCACACCCTCTTAAAGAGCCCTTGGCCCTGTTTAGCCCCATTGTAGCCCAGCTTCATCCCTACTGGTGGGGCCAATTGGCCCCACCCCCTCCTGGGCGTGTCCCACCACGTGCCACGCCCCTTCTGGTCCTGCCCAACCCTAACCACGCCCCTTTTTTCTTAAAGGGACCCCACACCTCCCACTACTAGAACATGCAGGGGGGTGACAAACCCAGACCCACACACACCCCGGGGCCCCACCCCCTGTGGGCGTGCCAAGATGCCGGCCACACCCCTCGTGGGCGTGCCCAGCACTAACCACGCCCCCTCCCCCTTAAAGGGACTCCGCGATTAGACCATCCAGGCAGCGACCAAGCCCCATCCACCCCCACCCAAGGGGCCCCACCCCCTCGTGGGAGGATCCCGCGGTGGCCACGCCCCTTGTGGGCGTGTCCCGGCGCTATCCACGCCCCCTGCTTGGCCTGCAAGGAGCCCAGGCCTGACCTCAGCATCCAGGTGTCGTAGTCGATGTCGGTCATGGTGTTGGGGAACTCCAGGTCCTCAGGGCGGATGGCAGTGACACCTGGGGGGGAGGGAAGGGACACCCCATGAGTTGTGGGGTGACCCCAGGAGGTCACTGGGGGGAGGGGGAGGATGGGGACCCCCAGTAAGCTCCCAGCAGGGCCCAGTACCAGCCTCGATGGAGCCAGACCAGCGGTCGACCATCTTCTGGATGACGATCTCGAAGAGCTCGCCGTCCCTCAGCGCCCTGGGCGGGGGCAAAGGGGGCAGGGCCTCCTCAGGGGGCACCCCAGGACCTCTTTGGGGTGCTCCTGAGACCGTTCTGGGGCTGGACAGCCAAGGGTTGGGTATGGAGATCACAGATGGGGCCTGGAGCTCCATGGGTTGGCTGGGGAGGTCATTGGGGGGCTCTAGACCTCCATGGGTTGGGTTTGGAGGTCATTGGGGGCTCTAGACCACCATGGGTTGGGTCTAGACCTCCATGGGTTGGGTTGGGAGGTCATTGGGGAGCTCTAGACCACCATGGGTTGGGTCTAGACCTCCATGGGTTGGGTTTGGAGGTCATTGAGGGACTCTAGACCTCCATGGGTTGGGTCTAGACCTCCAAGGGTTGGGTTGGGAGGTCATTGGGGGCTCTAGACCACCATGGGTTGGGTCTAGACCTCCATGGGTTGGGTTGGGAGGTCATTGGGGAGCTCTAGACCACCATGGGTTGGGTCTAGACCTCCATGGGTTGGGTTTGGAGGTCATTGAGGGACTCTAGACCTCCATGGGTTGGGTCTAGACCTCCAAGGGTTGGGTTGGGAGGTCATTGGGGGACTCTAGACCTCCATAGGTTGGCTCTAGACCTCCATGAGTTGGGTCTAGACCTCCATGGGTTGGGAGGTCATTGGGGGGCTCTAGACCTCCATAGGTTGGCTCTAGACCTCCATGGGTTGGGTCTAGACCTCCATGGGTTGGGTGTGGAGGTCATTGGCTGGGTCTGGAGCTCCATGGCTTGGGTCTAGACCTCCATGGGTTGGGTGTGGAGGTCACTGGCTGGGTCAGGAGCTCCATGGCTTGGGTCTAGACCTCCATGGGTTGGGTGTGGAGGCCATTGGCTGGGTCTGGAGCTCCATGCCTTGGGTCTGGAGCCTCCCCAGAAGCTTTGGAGGTCTTGGGGTGGGCTCTGGAGCTGCAAGGTTGGCTCTGGAGCTCCACAGGTTGGGTTTTGAGGCCCCCAAGAAGCTCTGG
Source organism: Picus viridis (assembly GCA_033816785.1). NCBI lineage: Eukaryota > Metazoa > Chordata > Aves > Piciformes > Picidae > Picus > Picus viridis. The sequence continues at coordinate 15,693 of JAWKAJ010000151.1, forward strand.
AGGTGTTGGGGTTGGGTTTCGAGCTGGTGGATGGGCTCCAGCCCTCCAGGGGTCGGCTCCAGCCCCCAGGGGTCGGCTCCAGTCCCCCAGAGGTTGGCTCTAGTCCCCCAGGGGTTGGCCCCAGCCCTCCAGGGCTCGCCTCCAGCCCTCCAGGGGTCGGCTCCAGCCCTCCAGGGGTCGGCTCTAGTCCCCCAGGGGTTGGCCCCAGCCCTCCAGGGCTCGGCTCCAGCCCTCCAGGGGTCGGCTCCAGCCCCCCAGGGGTCGGCTCCAGTCCCCCAGAGGTTGGCTCTAGTCCCCCAGGGGTTGGCTCCAGCCCTCTAGGGGTTGGCCCCAGCCCTCCAGGGGTTGGCCCCAGCCCTCCAGGGGTCGGCTCTAGTTCCCCAGAGGTTGGCTCCAGCCCTCCAGGGGTCGGCTCCAGCCCTCCAGGGGTCGGCTCTAGTTCCCCAGAGGTAGGCTCCAGCCCTCCAGGGGTCGGCTCTAGTCCCCCAGAGGTTGGCTCCAGCCCTCCAGGGGTCGGCTCCAGCCTTATAGGGGGTCGGCTCTAGTCCGCCAGAGGTTGGCTCCAGCCCTCCAGGGGTTGGTTCCAGCCCTCCAGGGGTCGGCTCTAGTCCCCCAGAGGTTGGCTCCAGCCCTCCAGAGGTTGGTTCCAGCCCTCCAGGGGTCGGCTCTAGTTCCCCAGAGGTTGGCTCCAGCCCTCCAGGGGTCGGCTTCAGCCCTCCAGGGGTCGGTTCCAGCCCTCAAGGGGTCGGCTCCAGCCCTCCAGGGGTCGGCTCTAGTCCCCCAGAGGTTGGCTCCAGCCCTCCAGGGGTCGGTTCCAGCCCTCCAGGGGTCGGTTCCAGCCCTCAAGGGGTCGGCTCCAGCCCTCCAGGGGTCGGCAGTCCCCCAGCCCCCCAGGGGTGTGCCCCAGCCCCCCGGGGGCGTGCCCCAGGCCTCGCTGCCCTCCCGCGGCCCCTGGGGCGGCACCTGTTGGAGATGACGATGGCGTCGTTGAACTCGGCGCGGCAGTTCTGGCGCAGGGCGGTGCGCCCCCGTTGGTGATGAGGGCGTTGGAGCCGTGCAGGCGGTGGAAGCGCAGCTCCCGGCCCCGCCCCGGCCCCGCCCCCGGCCGCCTCCGGGGACCCCGGGCCGGGCCCCTCCGAGCCCTCCGCCGGCGGCGAGGGAAGGTCTGCGGGGGCGAGCGAGGGGGAGGGGCTCCGGGACAGGCCCTCCGAGGCGGCCCCCCGCGCCCCCGCGCCCCCTCGCGCCCCCGAGCCCCCCAGCGCCCCCGGAGCCTCCTGAGCTGCCCTCAGAGCCCCCTGAGAGCCCCGACCCCCGGAGCTGCCCTCAGAGCCCCCTGAGAGCTCCAACCTCTTCCAACCCCCTTAGATACCCCCCAGCCCCCTCCAACCCCCTTAGATACCCCTCAGCCCCCTCCAACCCCCTTAGATACCCCTCAGCCCCCTCCAACCCCCTTAGATCCCTCCAACCCCCCTCCAACGCCCCTTAGATACCCCCCAGCCCCCTCCAACCCCCCTTAGATACCCCCCAGCCCCCTCCAACCCCCCTTAGATACCCCCCAGCCCCCTCCAACCCCCCTTAGATACCCCCCAGCCCCCTCCAACCCCCTTAGATACCCCCAGCCCCCTACAACCCCCTTAGATACCCCCAGCCCCCTACAACCCCCTTAGATACCCCCAGCCCCCTCCAACCCCCCTTAGATACCCCCAGCCCCCTCCAACCCCCTTAGATACCCCCCAGCCCCCTCCAACCCCCTTAGATACCCCCCAGCCCCCTCCAACCCCCTTAGATACCCCCAGCCCCCTCCAACCCCCTTAGATACCCCCCAGCCCCCTCCAACCCCCTTAGATACCCCCAGCCCCCTCCAACCCCCTTAGATACCCCCCAGCCCCCTCCAACCCCCCTTAGATACCCCCCAGCCCCTCCAACCCCCTTAGATACCCCCAGCCCCCTCCAACCCCCCTTAGATACCCCCAGCCCCCTCCAACCCCCTTAGATACCCACCAGCCCCTCCAACCCCCTTAGATACCCCCCAGCCCCCTCCAACGCCCCTTAGATACCCCCCAGCCCCCCCCCCTTAGATACCCACCAGCCCCCTCCAACCCCCCTTAGATACCCCCAGCCCCCTCCAACGCCCCTTAGATACCCCCAGCCCCCTCCAACCCCCTTAGATCCCCCCCAGCCCCCTCCAACGCCCCTTAGATACCCCCCAGCCCCCTCCAACCCCCTTAGATACCCCCCAGCCCCCTCCAACCCCCCTTAGATACCCCCAGCCCCCTCCAACCCCCTTAGATACCCTCCAATCCCCCTCCAACGCCCCTTAGATACCCCCCAGCCCCCTCCAACCCCCTTAGATACCCCCCAGCCCCTTCCAAGCCCCCTTAGATGCCCCCCAGCCCCCTCCAACCCCCCTCAGGCGCCTCCAAGCCTCCTCAATACCTCCCCCTCCTTCAGCTGCCCTGGGATCCCCCCCGAGCCGCCCCCCGGCTCTCACCCCCCTCCTCCAGGATGGTGGCCTGGGCGGCCTGGCCGTAGAGGTCGACGACGGCGTAGACGCCGGGGGCACGTTCCAGGCGGCCGGGCCCTGCGCCGCGCCGTTGACGAAGAAGTGCAGCGTCCCCGTCCGGCCGCCGCACCACCCCCACCGTGTCCCCCCCCGCCTGCCGGCACGGCCGCGGCTCACCACGGGGACCCCCGGCCCCACCGGGCCCCACCGAGCCCCACCGACCCCACACAGACCCACACAGACCCACCGGGACCCACCGAGCCCCACACAGACCCACCGAGCCCCACAGAGCCCCCGGCCCCACCGTGTCCCCCGCCTGCCGGCACGGCCGCGGCTCACCACGGGGACCCCGGCCCCACCGGGCCCCACCGAGCCCCACCGACCCCACACAGACCCACACAGACCCACCCAGACCCACCGAGCACCACACAGACCCACAGAGCCCCACAGAGCCCCCAGCCCCACCGTGTCCCCCCGCCTGCCGGCACGGCCGCGGCTCACCACGGGGACCCCGGCCCCACCGGGCCCCACCGAGCCCCACAAAGACCCACCCAGCCCCACCGAGCCCCACAGAGCCCCCCAGCCCCACCGTGTCCCCCGCCTGCCGGCACGGCCGCGGCTCACCACGGGGACCCCGGCCCCACCGGGCCCCACCGAGCCCCACCGACCCCACACAGACCCACACAGACCCACAGAGCCCCACAGAGCCCCCGGCCCCACCATGTCCCCCGCCTGCCGGCACGGCCGCGGCTCACCACGGGGACCCCGGCCCCACCGAGCCCCACCGACCCCACACAGACCCACACAGACCCACCGGGCCCCACCGAGCACCACACAGACCCACAGAGCCCCACAGAGCCCCACACAGACCCACAGAGCACCACACAGACCCACCAAGCCCCACAGAGACCCACACAGACCCACCAAGCCCCACAGAGACCCACACAGACCCACCGAGCCCCACCGAGCCCCACACAGACCCACACAGACCCCCACCGAGCCCCACCGAGCCCCACACAGACCCACACAGACCCAGACCCACCGAGCCCCACACAGACCCACCAAGCCCCACACAGACCCACCGAGCCCCACCGAGCCCCACACAGACCCACACAGACCCACCGAGCCCCACCGAGCCCCACACAGACCCACCAAGCCCCACACAGACCCACACAGACCCACCGAGCCCCACCGAGCCCCACACAGACCCACACAGACCCACCGAGCCCCACCGAGCCCCACAGACCCACACAGACCCACCAAGCCCCACAGAGACCCACACAGACCCACCGAGCCCCACACAGACCCACAGAGCCCCACAGAGCCCCACACAGACCCACCGAGCCCCACACAGACCCACACAGACCCACACAGACCCACCGAGCCCCACGAGACCACAGACCCACCGAGCCCCCCACAGACCCACACAGACCCACCGAGCCCCACCGAGCCCCACACAGACCCACCGAGCCCCACACAGACCCACACAGACCCACCGAGCCCCACACAGACCCACACAGACCCACCGAGCCCCACAGACCCACCGAGCCCCACACAGACCCACCGAGCCCTACACAGACCCACCGAGCCCCACCGAGCCCCACACAGACCCACCGAGCCCCACACAGACCCACCGAGCCCCACCGAGCCCCACACAGACCCACACAGACCCACCGAGCCCCACACAGACCCCCGAGCCCCACACAGCCCCACACAGACCCACCGAGCCCCACAGACCCACACAGACCCACCGAGCCCCACCAGACCCACCGAGCCCCACACAGACCCACCGAGCCGCACAGACACCACGGGGACCCCCAGCCCCACCGGGCCCCACACAGACCCACCGAGCCCCACAGACCCCACACAGACCCGAGCCCTACACAGACCCACCGGGCCCCACACAGACCCACACAGACCCACCCAGAGCCCCACAGACCCACCGAGCCCCCCAGACCCACCGAGCCCCACAGACCCACCGAGCCCCACAGACCCACCGAGCCACCAGACCCACCGAGCCCCACCCAGACCCACACAGACCCACCACCCACACCCCCCACAGACCCACACAGACCCACCGGGCCCCACCGAGCCCCACACAGACCCACAGAGCCCCACAGAGCCCCACACAGACCCACAGAGCCCCACCACACAGACCCACCAAGCCCCCACAGAGACCCACACAGACCCACCAAGCCCCACACAGACCCAGAGCCCCACACAGACCCACCGAGACAGACCCACACAAGAGCCCCACCGAGCCCCACACAGAGCCCCACACAGACCCACCAGACCCACCAGCCCCACACAGACCCCACAGACCCAGAGCCCCACACAGACCCACCGAGCCCCACCGAGCCCCACACAGACCCACACAGACCCACCAAGCCCCACACAGACCCACACAGACCCACCGAGCCCCACACAGACCCACAGAGCCCCCCAGACCCAGAGCCCCACAGACCCAGACCCACCGAGCCCCACACAGACCCACAGACCCAGACCCACAGACCCAGACCCACCGACCCACCGAGCCCTACACAGACCCACCGAGCCCCACCCAGACCCACACAGACCCACCGAGCCCCACACAGAGCCCACCACACAGACCCACCGAGCCCCACACAGACCCACACAGACCCACCGAGCCCCACACAGACCCACACAGACCCCACCAGAGCCCCACACAGACCCACCCACCGAGCCCCACACAGACCCACCGAGCCCCACACAGACCCACACAGCCCCACCGAGCCCCACACAGACCCACAGAGCCCCACACAGACCCACCGAGAGCCCCACCAGGGCAGCCCCACAGAGCCCCACACAGACCCCCAGGGCAGCCCCAGCCCCACATAGACCCACACAGACCCCCAGGGCAGCCCCGGCCCCACAGAGCCCCACACAGACCCCCAGGGCAGCCCCGGCCCCACGGAGACCCCCAGGAGCCCCACAGAGACCCCCCCAGGAGCTCCTTAGAGACGTGAAGGCTGCAAAGAGACCTCCAGGAGCTCCACAAAGACCTCCAGGAGCCCCCTGGGGATGCTGAGGGAGCCCCTGAGGATGCTGAGGGGACCCCCACAGAGACCTCGAGGAGCCCCTTGGAGGTAAGAAGGCCCAAGAGGGACCTCCAGGGACCCCATAAAGACCTGCACGAAGTCCATAAAGACTTCGAGGAACCTCAGAGGAGCTCAAGAAACCCCCTGGAGGTGCTGAGGAGCCCCCTGGAGGCCGTCCCCACCTTGAGGCGGTCCAGGTTGTGGCCGTACTCGTCCAGCACCGTGGTGCCGTTGTGCATCACTCCGTTGCCTGTCATCATCCAGGTGCCTGGGGGAGAAGGAGAAGCCCCCTGAGGAACCCCACAAGCGCCTCCAGGAACCCCCTGCAGAGGCTGAGGAACACCATAAAGGCCTCCAGGAACCCGCTGGAGGTGTTGAGGAACCCCCTGGAGATAAGAAGGCCCCACAGGGAGCTCCAGGAAGCCCCTGGAGATGTTGAGGAGCAGCAGGGGAGAGGCAGGGGGGAGGCAGAGGCAGGGGAGAGGTGGGGGGGGGGGAGGCAGGGGGGAGGCAGGGGGAGGCAGGGGGGGAGGCAGGGGGGGGCAGGGGGGCTCGGGGGGGGGGAGGCAGGGGGGAGGGGGGGGGAGGCAGGGGAGCGGCAGGGGGGAGGCAGGGGGGGGCAGGCAGGGGAGGCAGGGGGGAGGCAGGGGGGGGGGGGAGGCAGGGGGCGGTGGGGGGAGCTCAGGGGGGGCAGCAGGGGGGGCGGGGGGGGCGGCAGGGGAGCGGCGGCAGGGGGAGCTCGGGGGGGCGGCAGGGGGAGCTCGGGGGGGCGGCAGGGGGAGCTCAGGGGGGGGGGCGGCAGGGGGAGCTCGGGGGCGGCGGCGGGGGAGCTCAGGGGGGCGGCAGGGGGAGCTCGGGGGGCAGCGGCAGGGGGTGGGTGGGGGAGCTCAGGGGGGGGGAGCTCAGGGGGGGGGGCGGCAGGGGGCGGCAGGGGGGAGCTCAGGGGGGCGGCAGGGGGAGCTCGGGGGGGCGGCAGGGGGAGCTCGGGGGGCGGCAGGGGGGGCGGCAGGGGGGGGCGGCGGCAGGGGGAGCTCGGGGGAGCTCAGGGAGAGCGGCAGGGGGCGGCAGGGGGCGGCAGGGGGAGCGGCAGGGGGAGCTCGGGGGGCGGCGGGGGCGGTGGGGGGAGCTCGGGGGCGGCGGGGGCGGCAGGGGGAGCTCGGGGGGGCGGCAGGGGGCGGCAGGGGGCAGCAGGGGGAGCAGGGGAGCGGGGGGGCGGCGGGGGGAGCTCAGGGGGGCGGCAGGGGGGGCGGGGGGGCGGCAGGGGGCGGCAGGGGGCCGTACCCGGAGCGCAGGTTGGTCATGGTGGAGGGCAGCTGCAGGCAGGCCGGGTCGTGGGTGGTGACGCCGATCTCGATGGAGCCCGCCCACTTCTCCACCATCTTGTCCAGCCGCACCTGGAAGACCTCGTTGTCGCGCAGCGGGCGGCTGCTCAGCGCCACCCCGTGGTTGAAGTCGTCCGTGGCAAGGGCTGAGCCCAGGGGAGCAAGGGGGGCGCGTGGGAGCCCAGGGTGAGGGGGGGTCAAGGGAGACCCACCAAGGGTCGAGGAGCTCAAGGGGTGAGGGCCTCAACTTGTGGCCACCAAGGGTCGAGGAGCTCAAGGGGTGAGGGCCTCAACTTGTGGCCACCAAGGGTCGAGGAGCTCAAGGGGTGAGGACCTCAAGTTGGGGCCACCAAGGGTCGAGGAGCTCAAGGGGTGAGGACCTCAAGTTGGGGCCACCAAGGGTCGAGGAGCTCAAGGGGTGAGGACCTCAAGTTGTGGCCACCAAGGGTCAAGGAGCTCAAGGGGTGAGGACCTCAAGTTGTGGCCACCAAGGGTCGAGGAGCTCGAGGGGTGAGGACCTCAAGTTGTGGCCACCAAGGGTCGGGCTGAGACCTCAAGTTTGAGGGTGAGGAGCTCAAGGGGTGAGGACCTCAAGTTGGGGCCACCAAGGGTCGAGGAGCTCAAGGGGTGAGGACCTCAAGTTGGGGCCACCAAGGGTCGAGGAGCTCGAGGGGTGAGGACCTCAAGTTGGGGCCACCAAGGGTCGAGGAGGGGTGAGGGGTTGGGGACCTCGAGGAGCTCGAGGGGTGAGGACCTCAACCAAGGGTCGAGGAGCTCAAGGGCTGAGGACCTCAAGTTGTGGCCACCAAGGGTCGAGGAGCTCAAGGGCTGAGGACCTCAAGTTGTGGCCACCAAGGGTCGAGGAGCTCAAGGGGTGAGGACCTCAAGTTGGGGCCACCAAGGGTCGAGGAGCTCGAGGGGTGAGGACCTCAAGTTGGGGCCACCAAGGGTCGAGGAGCTCAAGGGGTGAGGACCTCAAGTTGTGGCCACCAAGGGTCGAGGAGCTCAAGGGGTGAGGACCTCAAGTTGTGGCCACCAAGGGTCGAGGAGCTCGAGGGGTGAGGACCTCAAGTTGGGGCCACCAAGGGTCGAGGAGCTCAAGGGGTGAGGACCTCAAGTTGGGGCCACCAAGGGTCGAGGAGCTCAAGGGCTGAGGACCTCAAGTTGGGGCCACCAAGGGTCGAGGAGCTCAAGGGGTGAGGACCTCAAGTCGGGGCCACCAAGGGTCGAGGAGCTCAAGGGCTGAGGACCTCAAGTTGTGGCCACCAAGGGTCGAGGAGCTCAAGGGGTGAGGACCTCAAGTTGGGGCCACCAAGGGTCGAGGAGCTCGAGGGGTGAGGACCTCAAGTTGGGGCCACCAAGGGTCGAGGAGCTCAAGGGGTGAGGACCTCAAGTTGGGGCCACCAAGGGTCGAGGAGCTCAAGGGGTGAGGACCTCAAGTTGGGGCCACCAAGGGTCGAGGAGCTCGAGGGGTGAGGACCTCAAGTTGGGGCCACCAAGGGTCGAGGAGCTCAAGGGCTGAGGACCTCAAGTCGGGGCCACCAAGGGTCGAGGAGCTCAAGGGCTGAGGACCTCAAGTTGGGGCCACCAAGGGTCGAGGAGCTCGAGGGGTGAGGACCTCAAGTTGGGGCCACCAAGGGTCGAGGAGCTCAAGGGGTGAGGACCTCAAGTTGGGGCCACCAAGGGTCGAGGAGCTCAAGGGGTGAGGACCTCAAGTTGGGGCCACCAAGGGTCGAGGAGCTCGAGGGTGAGGACCTCAAGTTGGGGCCACCAAGGGTCGAGGAGCTCAAGGGCTGAGGACCTCAAGTCGGGGCCACCAAGGGTCGAGGAGCTCAAGGGCTGAGGACCTCAAGTCGGGGCCACCAAGGGTCGAGGAGCTCAAGGGTCGAGGAGCTCAAGGGTCGAGGAGCTCGAGGGGTGAGGAGCTCAAGGAGTGAGGAGCTCGAGGGGTGAGGAGCTCAAGGAGTGAGGAGCTCGAGGGGTGAGGAGCTCAAGGTCAAAGACCAAAGGTGTCAGCGACCTCAAGGTTAGGGACATCAAGAGTTGAGGAGCTCAGGGGGTGAGGAGCTCAAGGTTGGAGCCACCAAAGGTGGAGGAGCTCAAGGGCTGGGGAGCTCATGGCCACCGAGGCTTGAAGAACTCAGGTGGGGAGCTCAAGGGGTGGGGAGCTCAAGGTTTGAGCCACCTAGGGGGAGGAGCTCAAGAGGGGAGGAGCTCAAGGGGGAGGAGCTCAAGGGGGGAGCCACCAAGGGGGGAGGAGCTCAAGGGGAGGGGAGGAGCTCAAGGGGGGAGGAGCTCAAGGGGGAGGAGCTCAAGGGGGAGGAGCTCAGGGGGGAGGGAGGAGGAGCTCAAGGGGAGGAGCTCAAGGGGGAGGAGCTCAAGGGGGGAGCCACCAAGGGGGGGGGAGGAGCTCAAGAGGGGGAGGAGCTCAAGGGGGAGGAGCTCAAGGGGGAGGAGCTCAAGGGGGAGGAGCTCAAGGGGGAGGAGCTCAAGGGGGGAGGAGCTCAAGGGGGGAGCCACCAAGGGGGAGGAGCTCAAGGTTGGGGCCACTAAGGGTTGAGGAGCTCGAGGCTGAAGACCAAAGGTCTTGAGGGCCTCATGGTTGGGGCTACCAAGGGTCGAGGTCCTCAAGGTTGAGGACCTCAAGATGTCCTCCTAGAGGTCCCCACCACAGCCTGAGGCCCTGCTAGATGCCCTCAGCACCCTCCCCACATGCCTTCAGCACCCCCCCCGGATGCCCTCAGCACCTCCCCCCAGGTGCCCTCAGCACCCTCCTGAGATGCCCTCAGCACCCTCCCCTGATGTCCTCAGCACCCCCTCGGAAGCCCTCAGCCCCATCCCCAGACACCCTCAGCCCCCTCCCCCGACGCCCTCAGCACCCCCTGAGATGCCCTCAGCCCCCTCCCCCGACGCCCTCAGCACCCCCTGAGATGCCCTCAGCCCCCTCCCCCGACGCCCTCAGCACCCCCCTGAGATGCTCTCAGCCCCCTCCCCCGACGCCCTCAGCACCCCCTGAGATGCCCTCAGCCCCCTCCCCCGACGCCCTCAGCCCCCTCCCCCAACGCCCTCAGCCCCCTCCCCCGACGCCCTCAGCCCCCACCCCCAACGCCCTCAGCCCCCTCCCCCGGTGCCCTCAGCCCCCACCCCCGGTGCACTCAGCCCCCACCCCCAACGCCCTCAGCCCCCTCCCCCGGTGCCCTCAGCCCCCTCCCCCGGTGCACTCAGCCCCCACCCCCAACGCCCTCAGCCCCCTCCCCTGGTGCCCTCAGCCCCCACCCCCAACGCCCTCAGCCCCCTCCCCCGGTGCCCTCAGCCCCCACCCCCAACGCCCTCAGCCCCCTCCCCCGGTGCACTCAGCCCCCACCCCCAACGCCCTCAGCCCCCTCCCCTGGTGCCCTTGAGCCCCCTCCCCCGACGCCCTCAGCCCCTTCCCCTGGTGCCCTTGAGCCCCCTGACGCCCTCAGCCCCCTCCCCCGCCCGCCCTCAGCCCCCTCCCCTGGTGCCCTTGAGCCCCCTCCCCCGACGCCCTCAACCCCCCTCCCCCAACGCCCTCAGCCCCCCCCTCCCCTGGTGCCCTTGAGCCCCCTCCCCCGGTGCCCTCCCCCAGCCCCCAGCCCCCACCCCCAACGCCCTCAGCCCCCTCCCCTGGTGCCCTTGAGCCCCCTCCCCCCCTCCCCCTGACGCCCTCAGCCCCCTCCCCCAACGCCCTCAGCCCCCTCCCCCGACGCCCTCAGCCCCCTCCCCCCAACGCCCTCAGCCCCCTCCCCTGGTGCCCTCAGCCCCCTCCCCCAACGCCCTCAGCCCCCTCCCCCGGTGCACTCAGCCCCCACCCCCAACGCCCTCAGCCCCCTCCCCTGGTGCCCTTGAGCCCCCTCCCCCCGACGCCCTCAGCCCCCTCCCCCGACGCCCCCTCAGCCCCCTCCCCCGACGCCCTCAGCCCCCTCCCCCGACGCCCTCAGCCCCCTCCCCTGGTGCCCTTGAGCCCCCTCCCCTGGTGACGCCCCCTCAGCCCCCCTCCCCCAACGCCCTCAGCCCCCTCCCCCGGTGCCCCCGAGCCCCCTCCCCCGGTGCCCCCGAGCCCCCTCCCCCCGGTGCCCCCGCTCACTGGGGCCGGAGGGCCGTCCTGCCCTCGTTGACCACGGCGGCCTTCTGCCCGCAGTTGGGGTGGAAGAGCAGGCGGGGGGGGGGGGGGCGGGCGGGGGCGGGGAGGCGGCGGGGGCGCGGCGGGGGCGCGGCGGGGGCGAGAGGGCCCGCAGGATGGCGTTGTTGCGCCGCAGCCGGTCGCCGGGGTTGTGGCTGTGGACGATGGTGACCTTCACCGCCATGCCGTAGAGGTCCACCACCCCGTAGACCACCAGCGGGGTGAGGGTGGTGGCCACGCCTGCGGGGCGAGAGCGGCGGCGCCGTTGGAGCGGCCCCGGGGGCCCCAGCGGGAGGAGCTCCCAGGGGGCGGAGAGGGCCCCAGGGACCAGCTGGAGGTCCTTATGGAGCTCAGCACCCAGCGAGGAGGTCCTCAAGGGCTCGGGGACCCAACCATGAGGACCTCCAATGGCTGGAGATGATCCCAAGGACCATCTGGAGGTCTTTATGGAGCTCAACACCCAGATGGGAGGTCCTCAAGGGCTCGAGGACCCAACCATGAGGACCTCCAATGGCTGGAGATGATCCCAAGGACCATCTGGAGGTCTTTATGGAGCTCAACACCCAGCTGGGAGGTCTTCAAGGGCTCGAGGACTCAACCATGAGGACCTCCCAAGGGTTGGAGATGGCCCCAGGGACCATCTGGAGGTCTTTATGGAGCTCAACACCCAGCGAGGAGGTCCTCAAGGGCTCGAGGACCCAACCAGGGGGAGCTCCCAATGGTTGGAGATGGCCCCAGGGACCATCTTCAGGTCTTTATGGAGCTCCAAGTCCCTCCTGGTGGCTCTCAAGGGCTTGAAGACTCAACCATGAGGAGCTCCAATGGTTGGAGATGGCCCCAGGGACCATCTGGAGGTCCTTATGGAGCTCAACACCCAGCTAGGAGGTCCTCAAGGGCTCGGGGACCCAACCATGAGGACCTCCCAAGGGTTGGAGATGGCCCCAGAGACCATCTTCAGGTGTTTATGGAGCTCCAAGTCCCTCCTGGTGGCTCTCAAGGGCTCAAGGACCCAACCATGAGGACCTCCAATGGCTGGAGATGATCCCAAGGACCATCTGGAGGTCCTTATGGAGCTCAGCACCCAGCTAGGAGGTCCTCAAGGGCTCAAGGACCCAACCATGAGGACCTCCCAAGGGTTGGAGATGGCCCCAGGGACCATCTGGAGGTCTTTATGGAGCTCAAGACCCAGCTAGGAGGTCCTCAAGGGCTTGAGGACTCAACCATGAGGACCTCCCAAGGGTTGGAGATGGCCCCAGGGACCATCTTCAGGTCTTTATGGAGCTCCAAGTCCATCCTGGTGGCTCTCGAGGGCTTGAAGACTCAACCATGAGGAGCTCCCAATGGTTGGAGATGGCCCCAGGGACCATCTGGAGGTCTTTATGGAGCTCAACACCCAGCTGGGAGGTCTTCAAGGGCTCGGGAACCCAACCAGGGGGGAGCTCCCAAGGGTTGGAGACAGCCCCAGGGACCATCTTCAGGTCTTTATGGAGCTCCAAGTCCCTCCTGGTGGCTCTCAAGGGCTCGAGGACCCAACCATGAGGACCTCCAATGGCTGGAGATGATCCCAAGGACCATCTGGAGGTCCTTATGGAGCTCAACACCCAGCTAGGAGGTCCTCAAGGGCTTGAGGACTCAACCATGAGGACCTCCCAAGGGTTGGAGATGGCCCCAGGGACCATCTGGAGGTCTTTATGGAGCTCAACACCCAGCTAGGAGGTCCTCAAGGGCTCGAGGACCCAACCAGAAGGACCTCCCAAGGGTTGGAGATGGCCCCAGGGACCATCTTCAGGTCTTTATGGCGCTCAACACCCAGCTAGGAGGTCCTCAAGGTCTTGAGGATCCAACCATGAGGTTCTCCAATGGTTGGAGATGAGCCCAAGGACCATCTGGAGGTGTTTATGGAACTCCATAACCATCCTGGTGGCCTTCAAGGCCTAGAAGACTCAACCATGAGGACCTCCAATGCTCTTAAGAACCTCCTTAAGGTTCCCTCAGGCTATTGAGGACCCAACCATGAAGACCTCCCAAGGGTTGGAGATGGCCCCAGGGACCATCTTCAGGTCTTTATGGAGCTCAGCACCCAGCTAGGAGGTCCTCAAGGGCTCGAGGATCCAACCATGAGGACATCCAATGGCTGGAGATGGCCCCAGGGACCATCTGGAGGTCTTTATGGAGCTCCACATCCATCCTGGTGGCCTTCAAGGGCTTGAGGACCCAACCATGAGGATCTCAAATGGTCTTAAGAACCTTCTTGAGGTTCCCTCAAGGTCTTGAGGACTCAACCATGAAGACCTCCCATGGTTGGAGATTATCTCAAGAACCATCTGGAGGTCTTTATGGAGCTCCAAGTCCATCCTGGTGGCTCTCAAGGGCTTGAAGACTCAACCATGAAGACCTCCAATGGTTGGAGACGATCCCAAGGACCATCTGGAGGTCTTTATGGAGCTCAACACCCAGCTAGGAGGTCCTCAAGGGCTTGAGGACTCAACCATGAGGATCTCCCAAGGGTTGGAGATGGCCCCAGGGACCATCTGGAGGTCTTTATGGAGCTCAACACCCAGCTAGGAGGTCCTCAAGGGCTTGAGGACCCAACCATGAGGATCTCAAATGGTCTTAAGAACCTTCTTGAGGTTCCCTCAAGGTCTTGAGGACTCAACCATGAAGACCTCCCATGGTTGGAGATGATCCCAAGGACCATCTGGAGGTTGTTATGGAGCTCCAAGTCCATCCTGGTGGCTCTCAAGGGCTTGAGGACTCAACCATGAAGACCTCCAATGGTTGGAGATGGTCTCAAGGACCATCTGGAGGTCTTTATGGAGCTCAACATCCAGCAAGGAGGTCCTCAAGGGCTTGAGGACTCAACCACGAGGACCTCCAATGGTCTTAAGAACCTTCTTGAGGTTCCCTCAGGGTCTTGAGGACACAACCATGAAGACCTCCAATGGTTGGAGAAGATCCCAAGAGCCATCTGGAGGTATTTATGGAGCTCCACATCCATCCTGGCTGCCTTCAAGGCCTTGGAGAAGACCTCAAGAGCCATCTGGAGGTCTTTATGGAGCTCCAAGTCCATCCTGGTGGCTCTCAAGGGCTTGAAGACTCAACCATGAGGACCTCCAATGGTCTTAAGAACCTTCTTGAGGTTCCCTCAGGGTCTTGATGACTCAACCATGAAGACCTCCCAAGGGTTGAAAATGGCCCCAGGGACCATCTGGAGGTCTTTATGGAGCTCCAAGTCCATCCTGGTGGCTCTCAAGGCCTTGAAGACTCAACCATGAGGACCTCCAATGGTCTTAAGAACTTTCTGGAGGTTCCTCAGGGTCTTGAGGACCCAACCATGAAGACCTCCAATGGCTGGAGATGGCCCCAGGGACCATCTGGAGGTCTTTATGGAGCTCCAAGTCCATCCTGGTGGCTCTCAAGGCCTTGAAGACTCAACCATGAGGACCTCCAATGGTCTTAAGAACCTTCTGGAGGTTCCTCAGGGTCTTGAGGACCCAACCATGAAGACCTCCAATGGCTGGAGATGATCCCAAGGACCATCTGGAGGTGTTTATGGAGCTCCCAGTGCCTCCTGGAGGCCTTCCAGGGCCTGGGGAGGGGCTGGGGGGGCTGGGGGGGGGGCTGCTGGCCTTGGTCCACGCCGTTGATGTAGAAGTGCAGAGCGCTGTTGGCCTTCCTGGTCAGCCCAATGTGGTCTCCTTCCTGGGGGCAGGGCACAGGGAGGTCACCTTGGGGACCCCCCCCCCCCCCCCCAGCTGGAGGGGACCCCCCAAAAGCCCTCCTGGGCCAGCAGAAGACCCCCAAGGGTGGTGGGACCCGAAACGGCCTCCGCAGGGAGGGGGAGAGGGGGGGGGGGGGGGGGGGACTGGGGGGATTTGGGGGTCCTGGGGAGGGGGACTGGGAGGAGACTGGGAGGGGATCTGGGGGTCTTGGCAGGGGGGACTGGGAGGGGTCTTGGGGTAACTGGGAGGAACTGGGAGGGGATTTGGGGTCCTGGGGAGGGGACTGGGAGGAGACTGGGAGGGATCTGGGGGTCCTGGGGAGGGGAGTGGGAGGAGACTGGGGAGGGATCTGGGGGTCTTGGCAGGGGGGACTGGGAGGGGTCTTGGGGTAACTGGGAGGAACTGGGAGGGGATTTGGGGGTCCTGAGGGGGGGACTGGGAGAGACTGGGAGGGGATTTGGGGGGTACTGGGAGGGGATTTGGGGGTCCTGGGGAGGGGACTGGGAGGAGACTGGGAGGGGATTTGGGGGTCCTGGGGAGGGGACTGGGAGGAGACTGGGAGGGGATTTGGGGGTCCTGGGGGAGGGGACTGGGGGGGACTGGGAGGGGATTTGGGGTCCTGGGGAGGGGACTGGGGGGGACTGGGAGGGGATTTGGGGGTCCTGGGGAGGGGACTGGGGGGGGACTGGGGGGGATTTGGGGGTCCTGGGGGAGGAGACTGGGGAGGGGAGTTTGGGGGTCCTGGGGGGGGTGGGGGGACTGGGAGGGGTCCCAAGGGGAATTTGGGGGTCCTGGGTGGGGGGTCCCAAGGGACTCGGGGGGGGGAGAGTCCTGAGGGGGTGACCCCAGTTTTGGGGGGTGGGGAGGTATTCAGGAAAGGGTTTGGGGGTGGTGTGAGGGTCTGGGGGGTGAGGTTGGGGTCTCATGGCGGGGGGGGGGGAGTCTCTTTGGGGGGGAGGGGGTCTCCACAGCCCGGGGGGGGTCCCCACAGCGCGGGGGGGTCCCCACAGCCCGGGGGGGTCCCCACAGCCCGGGGGGGTCCCCACCTGCAGCTCATCCAGGCTGAACTCGCAGTACTCCCTCCGAGTGCCCTTCCCATTGGTCAGGATCCCACAGCCACTCATCATGATGGTACCTGAGGGGGGGGACACACGACCCCCACACTGTGAGGGGTGGGGGGGTCTCCAACACCTGGGGGCACCCCCAAATTTGGGAGGGGTCCCCCCAAAATGGCCTTTTGGGGGGGGGTTAAGGAGCCCCCCCCTCCCTCTTTTTAGAGCCTTTTGAGGAGGCTTGGAGGGCTCAAGGATGTTTTTGGGGGGGGCCCAAGAATCTGGGGGGGTCTGAGGGGTCCCTAAATATGAGGAGGGGTCCCCAACACCTGGGGGCACCCCGAAATTTGGGGAGGGGTCCCCCCAAATGGCCTTTTTGGGGAGGGGGGGGATGGGAGCCCCCCGCCCCTCTCTCCTTCTGGGCCTATTTCAAGAGGTTTGGGGTCCTCAAAGTGGCTTTTGGGGGACCCCCCCAAAGAATCTGGGGGGGTCTGAGGGGTCCCTAAATATGAGGAGGGGTCTCCAACACATGGGGGCACCCCGAAATTTGGGGAGGGGTCCCCCCAAATAGACATTTGGGGGATTAAAGAGCCCCCCCTTTTTGAAGCCTTCTGAGGAGGGTTGGGAGGGGTCCAAGCTGCTTTTGGGGGGGTCCCCAAAACTTCAGGAGGGGGTTGTGTCTAAGAGGTCTGGGGGTCCCCAAATTTGAGGGGGGGGTCTCCGAATTGGGGAGGGGGTCCCCAAAACCCCATTTGAGAGGCTTCAAAGAGGCTTTGAAGGTCTCTGAGGCTCCTTTGGGGTCACTTTGGGGTCTAGAATTGGGGCTGGGGGCTTTGGGGGGGGCTAGAGTTGGAAGGGGGGTCTGGGGGGGTCCCTAAATGCGGGGAGGGGTCCCCAAATTGGAGAGGGGTCTCCGAATTGGGGAGGGGGTCCCCAAAACCCCATTTGAGAGGCTTCAAAGAGGCTTTGAAGGTCTCTGAGGCTCCTTTGGGGTCACTTTTGGGGGTGTAGAATTGGGGCTGGGGGCTTTGGGGGGGCTAATGGGGGGGGGGGGGGGGGGGGGTCTAGAGGGGTCCCCAAATGCGGGGAGGGGTCCCCAAATTTGAGGGGGTCTCCGAATTGGGGAGGGGGTCCCCAAAACCCCATTTGAGAGGCTTCAAAGAGGCTTTGAAGGTCTCTGAGGCTCCTTTGGGGTCACTTTGGGGGGTCTAGAATTGGGGCTGGGGGCTTTGGGGGGGCTAAAAATGGGGGGGGTCTAGAGGGGTCCCCAAATGCGGGGAGGGGTCCCCAAATTTGGGGGGGTCTCCGAATTGGGGAGGGGGTCCCCAAAACCCCATTTGAGAGGCTTCAAAGAGGCTTTGAAGGTCTCTGAGGCTCCTTTGGGGTCACTTTGGGGGGTCTAGAATTGGGGCTGGGGGCTTTGGGGGGGGGGCTAAAATTGGGGGGGGGGTCTAGAGGGGTCCCCAAATGCGGGGAGGGGTCCCCAAATTTGGAGGGGGTCTCCGAATTGGGGAGGGGGTCCCCAAAACCCCATTTGAGAGGCTTCAAAGAGGCTTTGAAGGTCTCTGAGGCTCCTTTGGGGTCACTTTGGGGGTCTAGAATTGGGGCTGGGGGCTTTGGGGGTGGGGCCTAAAATTGGGAGGGGGGGGGTCTGGAGGGGTCCCCAAATGCGGGGAGGGGTCCCCAAATTTGACTTCGGGGGGGGGTCTCCGAATTGGGGAGGGGGTCCCCAAAACCCCATTTTTGAGAGGCTTCAAAGAGGCTTTGAAGGTCTCTGAGGCTCCTTTGGGGTCACTTTGGGGTCTAGAATTGGGGCTGGGGGCTTTGGGGGGGGCTAGAGTTGGAAGGGGGGTCTGGGGGGGTCCTAAATGCGGGGAGGGGTCCCCAAATTGGAGAGGGGGTCTCCGAATTGGGGAGGGGGTCCCCAAAACCCCATTTGAGAGGCTTCAAAGAGGCTTTGAAGGTCTCTGATGCTCCTTTGGGGTCACTTCGGGGGTCTAGAATTGGGGCTGGGGGCTTTTGGGGGGGCCTAAAATTGGGGGGGGGTCTGGGGGGTCCCCAAATGCGGGGAGGGGTCTCACCTGAGCGCAGGTTGGTCATGGTTGCAGGGTACTCCAGGCTGTTGGGGTTGTGGGCAGTGACCCCAATCTCGATGGAGCCCGACCACTTGTCCACCAGCTTGTCAATGCG
>JAWKAJ010000152.1:0-33353 GCA_033816785.1 Picus viridis
GATCCGTGGGTCCAGGAGGCCACACGGGGGGTGTCCGGGGGGTCCGTGTGTCCATGAGGGCACACAGGGGGGGTCCGTGGGTCCGTCCGTGTGTCCATGAGGGCACACGGGGGGATCCGTGGGTCCATGAGGGCACGCAGGGGGGATCCGTGGGGGGGTCCGTGTGTCCATGAGGGCACACGGGGGAGGGGGTCTAGGATGGGACACAAGGGGTCTGTGGGTCCATGAGGGCACTCAGCAGGGTCTGTGGGTCCGTGAGGGCACACGGGGGGTGTCGGGGGGGGGGTCTGTGGGTCCGTGAGGGCACACGGGGGGTGTCCGTGGGGGGTCCGTGTGTCCATGAGGGCACACAGGGGGGTCCGTGGGTCCATGAGGGCACACAGGGGAGGTCCGTGGGTCCATGAGGGCACACAGGGGGTGTCCGGGGGGGTCTGTGGGTCCGTGAGGGCACACGGGGGTGTCCGGGGGGGTCCATGTGTCCATGAGGGCACACAGGGGGGGTCCGTGGGTCCATGAGGGCACACGGGGGGGATCCGTGGGGGTCCGTGTGTCCATGAGGGCACACAGGGGGGGTCCGTGGGTCCAGGAGGCCACACGGGGGTGTCCGGGGGGGTCCGTGTGTCCACGAGTGCACACGGGGGGATCCGTGGGGGGTCCGTGTGTCCATGAGGGCACACGGGGGGATCCGTGGGGGTCCGTGTGTCCATGAGGGCACACGGGGGGGATCCGGGGGGGATCCGTGGGTCCATGAGGGCACACAGGGGGGATCCGTGGGGGATCCGTGGGTCCATGAGGGCACACAGGGGGGATCCGTGGGGGGGTCCGTGTGTCCATGAGGGCACACGGGGGGATCCGTGGGGGGTCCGTGTGTCCATGAGGGCACACGGGGGGGATCCGTGGGGGATCCGTGGGTCCATGAGGGCACACAGGGGGGGATCCGTGGGGGGTCCGTGTGTCCATGAGGGCACACGGGGGGAGGGGGTCTAGGATGGGACACAAGGGGTCTGTGGGTCCATGAGGGCACTCAGCAGGGTCCGTGTGTCCGTGAGGGCACACAGGGGGGTCCGGGGGGGGGGGGGGGTGTCCGTGTGTTCGTGAGGGCACACGGTGGGGGGGGTGGGGGGAATGTCCGCGTTTTGGGGGGGGTGGGGGGGTGGTGTCCGCGCGGGTGACGCCGCCGCTGTCGCCCCCTGCAGGTGGTGACCATCGCGGTCTACACCTTCTTCGCCACCTGCCTGGTGGGGAGGCAGTTCCTGGACCCCGCGCAGGGCTACGCCGGCCACGAGCTGGACCTGGGGGTCCCGGTGTTCACCCTGCTCCAGTTCTTCTTCTACGTGGGGTGGCTGAAGGTCCGCGGGGAGGGGTCCCACGGGGGGGGGGGAGGTGGCGGGGCCCCCCCCCTCCCCGGGCTGAGCGTGAGCCTGCCGCAGGTGGCCGAGCAGCTCATTAACCCCTTCGGGGAGGACGACGACGACTTCGAGACCAATACCCTGATCGATCGCAACTTCCAGG
This sequence comes from Picus viridis, assembly GCA_033816785.1. NCBI lineage: Eukaryota > Metazoa > Chordata > Aves > Piciformes > Picidae > Picus > Picus viridis. The sequence continues at coordinate 1,513 of JAWKAJ010000152.1, forward strand.
TGCGACCCCCCCCCCACCTTCGCCCGGGGGAAGGGGCGTCGAGGAAGGGAGGGGACGCGGGAGGGGTAAGAGGTGACGGCGCGACCCCCCCCCCCCCCCCCGCCCCCGCAGGTGTCGATGCTGGCGGTGGATGAGCTGTACGGGGAGGTTCCGCCGCTGGAACGGGACCGGTACTGGGACGCCGCCGACCCCCCCGCGTCCCCTACACGGCGGCGGCGGCGCCCTCCAGGCAGCCCGCGTTCCGCGGCTCCGCCTTCGACGTGACGTGAGTGACGACCCCCCCCCCCCCCCCGGGACTCCCCCCGCGCCGGGACACCCAGCACTCCCGGGACCCCGCCGTCCGGAGGGACGACCCCTCCTCCTTGAGACCCCCCAGCACCCCCTCCGTGTCGGGACCCCCCCTTTCCTTGAGACCCCCGGGACCCCCCCCCGTGTCGGGACCCCCCCCCCTCCTTGAGACCCCCGGGACCCACCCCGTGCCGGGACCCCCCGCGCCGGGACAGCCAGCACCCCCGGGACCCCCCAGCCTTGAGACCCCCAGCACCCCCGGGACCCCCCCTCTGCCGGGACCCCCCCGCCTTGAGACCCCCAGCACCCCCGGGACCCCCCTCTGCCGGGACCCCCCAGCCTTGAGACCCCCAGCAGCCCCGGGACCCCCCTCTGCCAGGACCCCCCCGCCTTGGAGACCCCCAACACACCCGGGACCCCCCTGCCCCGGGACCCCCCGCCTTGAGACCCCCAGCACCCCCGGGACCCCCGCCCCGTGCCAGGACCCCCCTCCTTGAGACCCCCAGCACCCCCTCCGTGTCGGGACTCCCCCCGCGTCGGGACCCCAGCACCCCGGGACCTCCCCCGTGTCGGGACCCCCCCGCCTTGAGACCCCGGGACCCCCCCCCCCGTGTCGGGACCCCCCCGCCTTGAGACCCCCGGGACCCCCCCCCGTGTCGGGACCCCCGCCTTGAGACCCCCGGGACCCCCGCCGTGTCGGGATCCCTCCTCCTTGAGACCCCCGGGACCCCCGCCGTGCCGGGATCCCTCCTCCTTGAGACCCCCGGGACCCCTCCCCGGGTGCCTGGACCCCTCCCCGTGCCTGGCCAGGACCCCCAGCACCCCCCGGGACCCCTAACACCTTTGGGACCCCCACCCCTGAGACCCCCCCTGCCCCGAGCCCCCTCCCCAGACCAGGACCCCCTCCTCCCCGCCCCGGGACCCCTCCCCAGCTCCCACAGCCCCTCCCCCCCCCCTTACTCCCACCCCACCCTAAGGGGTCCCCCCCAATGGCCTTTGGGACCCCCAAATCCCCTCCCCCCCCACCCCCACCCCGGGACCCCGAGGCCCAGCCTGGGACCCCTCCCCAAACGCCAGGGGGAGGGGGTGGGGAGGAGCCTGGGGGTGACCCTGAGGGGCTTCGGGGGGGGGTTGAGGGGGGGGATGGGTAAGGATCTCGGGGTGACCCCATTCGGGGGGTTGGGTTTGGGGGGTCCCCCTCCAGGCTGGCCAAGGAGGAGATGCAGTTCCAGCCGCTGGAGGAGATCGGGGGAGACCCCTGGGGAGACCCCCAGGACCCCCCCAAAGCTTCGCGCGGGCCCCCCCCTCCCCCCCCCCCGAGCCCTTCCCTGCCTCCCCGAGCACGGAGCCGGCTCCGCGGGGGCCAGCGGCAAGCCAGACCCACCCCCCCCCCGGCCCGGGGGTCTTCCCGCCCTCGGGGGGCCGCGGCCGAGCTGCTGGGGGGTGGGGGCAGCAGCGACCCCCTCCCCCGGAGCAATGGCTGCTGCAGCCCTGCCTTGAGGATGTGGTTTAAAAAGGGGGGGGGGGGGACACGACACGACCCCAAAATCCCCCCCCTCCCGAGACCCCCTCCCCTGAGAGACCCCCCCCCAAATAAAGGCCCAGGCTGAGTCCTGAGCATTTACCAAGAGGATTTGGGGGGGGGAGGAGACTGTAGGGGGAGGGGGCTGGGGGGAGGGGGGGGGGGGAAGAGCGCCCCCCCCCCCCCCCCGATAAAGGGGTACAAAAATAGATGTGCTAAAAGCCCCCCCCCAAAAAAAAAAAAAAAAAAAAAAAAAAAAAAAAAAAAAACAGAAGGGGAGGGGGCAGCAGGGTCCCAAAAGCAAAGGGGGGAGGGGGCGCTCTAAAACCGGGGCCAGCCCAGAAAATATTGGGGGGGGGGGGGGGGTCCACCGAGGGAGGGGGTTAGAAGGTGCCCCCCCCCCCCCCCCCGGGACAGGTTACTGAGGCGGGGGGGGCGGCGGGCGCGGCGGGGGGGGAGGGGGCGGCCGCGGGGGTCCTGGCGCGGCGCTGCTGAGCCAGGAAGGACTCGGCCCCCCCCGGGCCCCCCCCCCGGGGCCGCCCCCCGGGGCCTCCTCTCTGCCTCCTGCTGCAGAGCCAAACCCTGCGAGGGAGGGGGGAAGAGATTAAATGTGAGACCCCCCGCAGGACACACCACACCCCCACACCCCCCCAAGGTCACCTGTGACCCCCCCAGCTACTGTGACCCCCCCCAGGTTACCTGTGACCCCCCCCAGCTACTGTGACCCCCCCCAGGTTACCTGTGACCCCCCAAGGTTACTTCTGACCCCCCCCAGGTTACCTGTGACCCCCCCCCCCGACCCCCCCCCGACCCCCCCCCCAGGCCTCACCATGCTGCTCCAGGCGGCCACCAGCAGCTTCTCCTCCCTCTCCTGCTGCGCCCTGCTGCGCTCCAGGTCGCTCTGGGGGGGGGGGGGGGGGGTTTCGAGGTGGGGGGGGGCTCGAGAAGGAGTCGAGGACCACCCCCCACGCCCCCCGACCCGACCCCCCCCCCCCCCGCTAGCCCCCTCCTCACCTGCAGGTGCCGGATCAGAGCCTCCTTCTCCCGCAGGCGGCTGCGGAGGCCGCGCAGGGCAGGGCCCGGGGGGGGGGGGCCGGAGGCTGCAGCCCCCCCAGAGCCTTGCCAGCCAGGGGGAGGGGAAGGGGGCAACAGCTTGGGACCCCCCCCCCCACCCCCCCACCCCCTCACCCACCCCCGAAATCCCTCACCCCCCACCCCCTCCCCCAAGGCTCCTGCCCCCCCCCCCCCCCCCCAGCCCCAAAACACCAACCCTGGGGGAATCCTTCCCGCCCCCCCACCCCCCCCACCCCGGGACCCCCACCCCTCAAACCCCTCCTCAAACACCCCCAAACCCTCCCCCCAGCCCCCCCCCTCAAACCCCCTTCCCCAACCCCCCAAACCCTCCCCCCCCCCAACCCCCCTTCAAGCCCCCTCCCCCAACCCCCCTTCAAGCCCCCTCCCCCAACCCCCCTTCAAGCCCCCTCCCCCAACCCCCCTTCAAGCCCCCTCCCCCAACCCCCTCTCAACCCCTCTCCTCCAACCCCCCAACCACCCCCCCCAAACCCCCTCCCCCAACCCCTCTCCCCCCCAAACCCCCCCCCCCCAAACAACCCCTGGACCCCCACCCCTCAAACCCCTCCTCAAACACCCCCCAAACCCTCCCCCCAGCACCCCCCTGAACCCCCTCCCCCAAACCCTCTCCCCCCCCAAACCCCTCCTCAAACACCCCCAAACCCTCCCCCCAGCCCCCCCAACCCCCCCCACAACCCCCTCCCCCAAACCCTCCCCCCCCCCAGCCCCCTCCCCCAACTCCCTCTCAACCCCTCTCCTCCAAACCCCCCAACCCCTCCCCAAACACCCCCAAAGCCCCCTCCCAAACAACCCCCTGGACCCCCACCCCCAAACCCCTCCTCAAACACCCCCAAACCCTCCCCCCAGCCCCCCCCCCTCAAACCCCTTCCCCCTCCCCCTCCCCCAAACCCTCTCCCCCAACCCCTCTCCCCCCAACCCCCTCCCCCTCAACCCCCCTCAAACACCCCCAAGCCCCCTCCCAAACAACCCCCTGGACCCCCACCCCCAAACCCTCCCCCCCCAGCCCCCCCCTCAAACCCCTTCCCCCTCCCCCTCCCCCCAAACCCCCTCCCCCAACCCCTCTCCCCCCAACCCCCCCAAATCCCTCTCCCCCCAACCCCCTCCCCCTCAACCCCCCTCAAACCCCCCCCACCCCCTCCCCCAACCCCCCCCCCAAACCCTCTCCCTCCAAACCCCCTCCCTGGTACCCTCTCCCCCAACCCCTCTGCCCCCCAACCCCCCCCTCAACCCCTCTCCTCCAACCCCCCTCAACCCCCCCTCCCTCAAACGCCCCCCCCCAACCCCCCACCCTCACCCCACTCCCCTCCCCCTCCAACCCCTCCCCCCCCACCCCTCCCTTCCCCCCTCCCCTCTCACCTCCTCCCCCCCCCCCCCGCTGCTCCTCTGCTCCTCAGCCTGGGGAGGGAGAAGGAAGGTTCAGCGTTGAAGGGGGAGGGGGGGAGGGGGGGGAGACACCAAACCGGGAAAGCCAAGGGGAGGGGGGGGGGGGGGGGGTCCGGGGTCTCTTAGACCACTGTGACCCCCCCCCCCCTTGGACCCCCCCTTCCCCACTGAAGCCCCCTCCCCACCTCCTCTCCAGCTGGTCCCGCTGGGCCTGCAGCCGCAGGTTCTCCTGCCTCAGCTTCGCCACAGTCTCCCTGGGGGAGAGGGGAGGGGGTCAAAAGGGTCGTGGGGGAGGGTCGTGAGGGGGAAGTCCCACCACTATCAGACCCCCCTCGACCCCCCTCGACCCCCCCCCCCCCCCCCCCAAAGACCGACCTGAGCTCGGCGGGGAGGATCTCGGCCGCCAGGTTCCGCGCGGAGCCTTTGCCCTCCCCAGCGCCGCCTCTGGGGGGGGGGGGAGGAGGGGGTTGGAGGGGGGAGGGAAGGGGGTGACCCCCCCCCGTCCTCTCTAGGGACGGCTCTGTAGCCCCCCAAGGGGTCTACGGCCCCCCCCTTTCCCCGCCCCCCCCCCCCCCTCTTTCCTCCTCACCCGCCTGCCGCAGGCACCGCAGCTCCTCGTTGGCCTCCCGCAGGGCGTCCCGCTCCCGCTGCAGCCTCTAGGGGGCGCAAGGAGGGGGTCGGGAGGCGGGGGGGGGGGGGAGGTCCTCAAGGGTCTGGGGGAGATGCTTAAGGCTTTGGGGGCGGGGGGGGTGGAGGGGGGCAGGTGGTGGGTCTCGGGGGGGGCGTCCCCGAGGGTCTGGGAGGGGTCTCCGAGGGTCTGGGGGTGGTCCTGGGGGAGGGTCGAGGGTCTGGGGGGGTCTCCGAGGGTCTGGGGGGGTCACCTATGGGTCTGGGAGGGGTCCCCAAGGGTCTGGGGGGGGGTCTCCAAGGGTCTGGGGGGGTCACTCATGGGTCTGGGGGGATCACCTATGGGTCTGGGGGGGGTCCCCGAGGGTCTGGGGGGGTCACCTATGGGTCTGGGGGGGGGGGTCTCCAAGGGTCTGGGGGGTCACTCATGGGTCTGGGGGGATCACCTATGGGTCTGGGGGGGGGTCCCCGAGGGTCTGGGAGGGGTCTCCAAGGGTCTGGGGGATCACCTATGGGTCTGGGGGGGTCTCCAAGGGTCTGGGGGGGGGTCTCCATGGGTCTGGGAGGGGTCCCCAAGGGTCTGAGGGGGTCTCCAATGGTCTGGGGGGATCACCTATGGGTCTGGGGGGGGTCCCATGGGTCTAGGGGGGGGGTCCCAAGGGTCTGGGAGGGGTCCCAAGGGTCAAGGGTCTGGGAGGGGGTCCCAAGGGTCTGGGAGGGGTCCCATGGGTCTGGGGGGGGGTCCCAAGGGTCTGGGGGGGGGGGGGGTCCCCCCCCACCTCCTTCTCCTGGCTGAGGGCCTGGAACCTCTCCCGCAGCCCCTGCAGCTCCGCCCGGCAGCGCTCCGCCCGCAGCTCCGCCCGCGCCCGCTGCCCGCTCAGCGCCGCCAGCTGCCGGGGGGCGGGGCCAGCGCTGGGGGCGGGGCGGCCCGCGAGAGGCCACGCCCCCTCCCCGTGACCGCACCCACCCCCCCCCCCAGCGGCCACACCTCCTCCCCGCGGCCGCAGCCCGGCCCGACGGCCCCACCGCCCTCCCCGTGACCACACCCGTCCCCATCGATGCCCCGCCCCCCCCTCCGTGGCCACGCCCCCTCCCAGTGACCACACCTCCCCATGGCCACGCCCCCGCCCCGTGGCGACACCCGTCCCCGTGGGCACACCCCCCTCCTGCTGGCCATGCACCCTCCCCATTGACCACGCCCCACCCCGTGACCACACCCCTCCCCAAGGGCCACACCCCTCCCCAAGGGACCACACCCATCCCCATGGCTACAGCCCCTTCCCACTGTCACGCCCCCATGACCACACCCTCTGTTGACTCACCCCCCCCCAGGCCGCACCCATCCCCATGGCCATACTCCCTCCCCATGGCCACGCCCCACCCCCTGTCTATGCCCCTCCCCGCGGCCGCACCCTCCCCGGCGGCCACACCCACACCCACCCCCCCCCCGAGTGCTGCCCGCCCCGTTGACACAGACCGCACACCCCCCCCGTGGCCACGCCTCCTCCCCGTGGCCACACCCCATCCCCATGGCCACTCCCCCCTCCCGCTGACACACCCTGTGGCCACACCCCACCACCACCACCCCGTGGCCACGCCCTGTGGCCACGCCCCTCCGCGACAGCCGCGAGCCCTCCCCGTTGGCGCGCACACGCACACACCCCCACCCCCCTTGACCACACCCCTATGGCCGCACCCTCTCCATCACGGCCACACCCCCTCCCCATGGCCACACCCCCACGACTGCACCCCTTTCCCAGTGGCCACACCCCCTCCCCCTGGCCACACCCCCTCCCCATGACCACGCCCCTCCTTATGACCACGCCCCTCCCCATGACCACACCCCCACGCCCACGGCCACGCCCCCTGGCCACGCTCCCTCCCCCGATAGCCACTCCCGTTCCCTGTCGACGCACACACACATCCCCCACGGCCACACCCCCACGGCCACACCCTTCCCCATGAACACACCCCCACGACTGCACCCCCTCCCCCCGGCCACACCCCTTCCCCATGACCACACCCCTTCCCAGTGGCCACACCCCCCGTGACCACACCCCTCCCTAATAGCTCACACCCCCTCCCCTCAGCCACACCCCTCCCCATAACCACACCCATCTCTAATGGTCACAGCCCCTCCCCATGGCCACACCCCCATTGCCACACCCCTCCCCATGACCGCACCCCCTCGCAGGGGCCACACCCCCTCCCCATGACCACACCCCTCCCTAATAGCTCACACCCCCTCCCCTCAGCCACACCCCCTCCCCATGACCCCACCCCCCATGACCGCACCCCCTCCCGGGGGCTGCACCCCCTCCCCTTGACCACACCCCTCTCTAATGGTCACACCGTCCTCCCCACGGCCACACCCCCATTGCCACGCCCCTCCCCATGACCGCACCCCCTCGCAGGGGCCACACCCTGTCCCCATGACCACACCCCTCCCTATTAGCTCACAGCCCCCAGCCACGCCCCTCCCCATGACCACACCCCTCTCTAATGGTCACACCCCCATTGCCACGCCCCTCCCCGTGACCACACCCCTCCCTAATGGCCACGCCCCCTCAACCACGCCCCTCAACGTGACTCCACCACACCCCTCTCCCCCCCCCCCCCCCGACCGCGCCCCCTCCCCACGGCCCCACCCCTCCCTAATGACCGCGCCCCATCCGCGACCACGCCCCCTCCCCCACCTGCCTGCGGGCTGCCTCCAGCTGCTGGCAGCCGGCCTGGGCGCGGCCCAGCTCGGCCTGCAGGGCGTCGGCCCTGCGCCGCTCCGCCCCGTGCAGCTCCTCCAGGGCCCTGCCCCGGCGCCGCAGCTCCCCGGCCGCCGCCGCCGGCCCCGGCACGCCGCCAGCGCCGCCTCCAGCCCCGCCGCCCGCGCCGAGGCCGCCCTGCCCCGGGGGGAGAGGGATGGGGGGAGAGGGATAGGCGAAGGGGAATAAGGGGAGAGGGACGGGGAGAGGGGAATAGGGGGAGAGGGACGGGGAGAGGGGAATAGGGGGGAGAGGGACGGGGAGAGAGGGATGGGGGAGAGGGAGAGGAGAAGGAGAATAAGGGGAGAGGGTCAGGGAGTGAGGAATAGGAAGAGAGGGACAGGGAGAGAGGGATAGAAGAGGAATTAGGGGGAGAGCGACAGGGAGAGAGGGATGGGGGAGAGAGGGATGGGGGAAGGGAATAAGGAGAGAGGGACGGGGGAGAGAGATAGGAGAGTAAGGGGGAGAGGGATGGGAGAGGGGAATAGGGGGAGAGGGACAGAGAGGGGGATAGGGGGAGAGGGATAGGGGGAGAGGGGGAGAAGGATGGGAGAAGGGAATAAGGAGAGAGGAACCGGGGGAGAGGGATAGGAGAGTAAGCGGAGAGGGACAGGGAGAGGGGAATAGGGGGAGAGGAACAGGGAGAGAGGGATGGGGGAGAGGGAGAGAGAGGATAGGAGAATAAGGGAGAGGGTCAGGGAGAGAGGAATAGGGGGAGAGAGGGACAGGGAGAGAGGGATAGAAGGGGAATTAGGGGAGAGCGACAGGGGAGAGAGGGATGGGGGAGAGAGGGATGGGGGAAGGGAATAAGGAGAGAGGGACGGGGAGAGAGAGGAGAGTAAGGGGGGAGAGGGATGGGGAGAGGGGAATAGGGGGAGAGGGACAGAGAGGGGGATGGGGGAGAGGGATAGGGGGAGAGGGGGAGAAGGATGGGAGAAGGGAATAAGGAGAGAGGAACCGGGGGGGAGAGGGATAGGAGAGTAGCGGAGAGGGACAGGGAGAGGGGAATAGGGGGAGAGGAACAGGGAGAGAGGGATGGGGGAGAGGGAGAGGAGAAGGAGAATAAGGGGAGAGGGTCAGGGAGTGAGGAATAGGAAGAGAGGGACAGGGAGAGAGGGATAGAAGGGGAATTAGGGGGGAGAGCGACAGGGAGAGAGGGATGGAGGAGAGAAATGGGGGAGAGGCACGGGGGAGGGACAGGGAGATAGGGATAGAAGGGGAATAAGGGGAGAGGGACAGGGAGAAAGGAATAGGAGAAGTGGGATAAGGAGAGAGGGACGGGGAGAGAGGGATGGGGAGAGGGATGGGGGGAGGGACAGGGAGAGTGGGATAGGAGAAGGGGAGAGGGACAGGTGAAGGGGGACGGGGGAGAGGGGGAAAGGAGAAGGGGAATAAGGGGAGAGGGACAGGGAGAGAGGGATAGGAGAAGGGGAACAAGGGGAGAGGGATGGGGAGAGAGGGATGGGAGAAGGGGAATAAGGGGAGGGGGACAGGGAGAGAGGGATGGGAGAAGGGGAATAAGGGGAGAGGGACGGGGAGAGGGGAATAGGGGGAGAGGAACAGGGAGAGAGGGATGGGGGAGAGGGAGAGAAGAAGGAGAATAAGGGGAGAGGGTCAGGGAGAGAGGAATAGGAAGAGAGAATCAGGAAGAGAGAATCAGGAAGAGAAGGATAGAAGGGGAATAAGGGGAGAGCGACAGGGAGAGAGGGATAGGAGAAGGGGAATAAGGGGAGAGGGATGGGGAGAAAGGGATGGAGGAGAAGGATGGGGGAGAGGGACGGGGGAGGGACAGGGAGAGTGGGATAGGAGAAGGGGAAAGGGACAGGTGAAGGGGGACGGGGGAGAGGGGGAAAGGAGAAGGGGAATAAGGGGAGAGGGACAGGGAGAGAGGGATAGGAGAAGGGGAACAAGGGGAGAGGGATGGGGAGAGAGGGATGGGAGAAGGGGGAATAAGGGGAGGGGGACAGGGAGAGAGGGATGGGAGAAGGGGAATAAGGGGAGAGGGACGGGGAGAGGGGAATAGGGGGAGAGGAACAGGGGAGAGAGGGATGGGGGAGAGGGAGAGAAGAAGGAGAATAAGGGGAGAGGGTCAGGGAGAGAGGAATAGGAAGAGAGAATCAGGAAGAGAAGGATAGAAGGGGAATAAGGGGAGAGCGACAGGGAGAGAGGGATAGGAGAAGGGGAATAAGGGGAGAGGGATGGGGAGAAAGGGATGGAGGAGAAGGATGGGGGAGAGGGACGGGGGAGGGACAGGGAGAGTGGGATAGGAGAAGGGGGAAAGGGACAGGTGAAGGGGGACGGGGGAGAGGGGTGAAAGGAGAAGGGGAATAAGGGGAGAGGGATGGGGAGAGAGGGATGGGAGAAGGGGAATAAGGGGAGGGGGACAGGGAGAGAGGGATGGGAGAAGGGGAATAAGGGGAGGGGGATGGGGAGAGGGGAATAGGGGGAGAGGAACAGGGAGAGAGGGATGGGGGAGAGGGAGAGAAGAAGGAGAATAAGGGGAGAGGGTCAGGAAGACAGGAATAGGAAGAGAGAGACAGAGAGGGAGGAATAGGAAGAGAGGAACAGAGAGAGAGGGATAGAAGGGGAATAAGGGGAGAGGGATGGGGAGAGGAACAGGAAAAAGGGAGGGACAGGTGAAGGGGGATGGGAAAGAGGGATGGGGAGAGTAGGATAGGAGAAGGGGAATAAGGGGAGAGAGACAAGGAGAGAGGGACAGGGAGAGGGACAAGGGGAGAGGGACAAGGGGAGAGGGATAGGAGAAGGGGAGAGGGACAGGTGAAGGGGGATGGGGGAGAGGGATGGGGAGAGGGGAATAGGAGAAGGGGAATAAGGGGAGAGGGACAAGGAGAGAGAGACAGGGAGAGTGACGGGGGAGAGGAACAAGGGGAGAGGGATAGGAGAAGGGGGAGAGGGACAGGTGAAGGGGGACAGGGGGAGAGGGATGGGGAGAGGGGAATAGGAGAAGGGGAATAAGGGGAGAGGGATGGAGAGAGAGACAGGGGGAGAGGGACAGGTGAAGGGGGACAGGGGGAGAGGGATGGGGAGAGGGGAATAGGAGAAGGGGAATAAGGAGAGAGGGGCAGGGAGAGAGGGAAAACAGGAGGATAGAGAACACCGTGATGAGCATTCCCTGGTGGGGGAGACCAGGCTGGGGGAGCCCAGGCTGGGGAGACCCCCCCCAGCCCCCCCTTACCTGAGGGTCTCCATCTCGTCCCGCAGGGCCTGAGCCTCCCTGCCAGGCTGCTGAGCTCCTGGGTCCTCTCCTGCAGCCCCCGAGCCTCCTGCTCCAGCTGCCGGCACCGAGCCTGCAGCTCCTCCCTGCCGCTCTCCAGCCTGCGGGGGCAGCCCTGTCACGACCCCTACCCCACCCCCGCACCCCCTCGAAGCCCACCCGGGGCCACCCCACCCCACGCGGGGCTTTGTGGGGGGGGGGGAGAGCGATTCCCACCCCCCACGCCGGACCTGTAGTTCTCCTCCTGCAGCTGCTCCACCTGCGCCTGCAGTGCCAGCAGCTTCCGCGCGGTGGCGCCGGCGGCCTCGGCCTCCAGCAGCGCCCGGTTCTGCTCCCGCAGCTCCCGCACCTGCCCGGGGCGGCGGGGAGGACACACACACCGGGGCGGGGGGAGGGGGGCACGGAGGGGAACGGGGGGCACGGTGAGGCGGGGAGAGGGGACCGGGGGTCACGATGGGGATGGAGGGTCATGGAGGGGGGAGAGGGGGGCAGGGATTAAGGCAGGGGGAGAGAGGGGAGCTGGGGTCACGGAAGGGGGAGAGGGGGGACCAGGGGACATGAGGGGGGACAGAGAGGGGGAGAGGAGACTGGGGGAGACAGAAGGGGACAGAGGGGACCAGGGGTCATGGAGGGGGGGGAGGGGGGACCAGGGGACACAATGGGGACCAGGGGTCAAGGCAGGGGGAGAGGGGACCAGGGGACACAGTGGGGACTGGGGGTCACAGGGGGGGAGAGAGGGGCCTGGGGGTCACAGCAGGGGACAGAGGGGACCAGGGGACACAGTGGGGACTGGGGGTCACAGAGGGGGAGAGAGGGGCCTGGGGACACAGTGGGGACTGGGGGTCATGGGGGGAGAGGGGACCAGGGGTCACAGCGGGGACTGGGGGTCATGGGGGGAGAGGGGACCAGGGGACACAGTGGGGACTGGGGGTCATGGGGGGAGAGGGGACCAGGGGACACAGTGGGGACTGGGGGTCACAGGGGGGGAGAGAGGGGCCTGGGGACACAGTGGGGACTGGGGGTCATGGGGGGAGAGGGGACCAGGGGTCACAGCGGGGACTGGGGGTCATGGGGGGAGAGGGGACCAGGGGTCACAGTGGGGACTGGGGGACATGGGGGAGGAGAGAGGGGACTAAGGGTCACAGAGGGGGGGAGAGGGGACTGGGGGAGACAGAAGGGGACAGAGGGGACCAGGGGTCACGGTGGGGACTGGGGGTCATGGGGGGAGAGGGGACCAGGGGACACAGTGGGGACTGGGGGACATGGGGGAGGAGAGAGGGGACTAAGGGTCACAGAGGGGGGGGAGAGGGGACTGGGGGTCAAGGCAGGGGACTGAGGGGACCTGGGGTCACGGTGGGGACTGGGGGTCACAGAGAGGGGGAGAGGAGACTGGAGGTCACAGTGGGGGGAGAGAGGGGCCTGGGGGTCACGGGGGAGGGGGAGAGGGGACTTGGGGTCATGGAGGGGGGAGAGGGGCCCGGGGGTCATGGCAGGGACTGGAAGGGGGTGGGTGGGGGGTGTGTGTGTCTCCAGAGCGCCCCCTGCCGCCCCCGCGGGGTCCCCACCTGCTGCTCCAGCTCCTGGGGTCCCCCCTCCGGCTCCTGGGGCTCCTCCTGGCTCAGGAAGTAATAGCAGCGAGACTGGGGGGGGCGGGGGAGCAAAGAAGGGGGGCAGTGCTGAGGGGGGTCACCCAACACCCCCAAATAACACCCCCCCCAAACCTGCCCCATGACCCCCCCAGCGCCCCCCCCCAAAAAATCAGCCCCCCCCCCTCCGGACCCCCCCAAAATTAGCCCCCCCAAACCTGCCCCTCCCAGGACCCCCCCAAAATCAACCCCCCCAAACCTGCCCCTCCCAGGACCCCCCCCAAAATCAGCCCCCAGGACCCTCCTCCCCAAAATCAGCCCCCCAGGACCCCCCCAAAATCTGCCCCCACGACCACCCCACCCCATAATCAGCCCCCCCAAACCTGCCCCCCCTCAAAATCAGCCCCCCCAGGACCCCCCAAAATCTGCCCCCACGACCACCCCACCCCATAATCAGCCCCCCAAACCTGCCCCCCCCAAAATCAGCCCCCAGGACCCCCCAAAATCTGCCCCCACGACCACCCCACCCCATAATCAGCCCCCCCAAACCTGCCCCCCAAAATCAGCCCCCCAGGACCCCCCAAAATCTGCCCCCACGACCACCCCACCCCATAATCAGCCCCCCCAGGACCCCCCCAAAATCAGCCCCCAGGACCCTCCTCCCCAAAATCAGCCCCCCCAGGACCCACCCCAAAATCAGCCCCCCCAAACCTGCCCCCCCAAAATCAGCCCCCCCCCAGGACCCCCCAAAATCTGCCCCCACGACCACCCCCTCATAATCAGCCCCCCAGGACCCACCCCCAAAATCAACCCCCCCCCCCCAAACCTGCCCTTCCCAGGACCCTCCCCCAAAATCAGCCCCCAGGACCCTCCCCCAAAATCAGCCCCCCCAGGACCCCCCCAAACCTGGCTGTCGAAGCTGCCAGAGCCCTCTGCCAGCAGCACCTCTGGAGGGTCATTCTCTAACACCTCCTACAAGAGGGGGTCCGGGGGGGGGGGGGGGCTTCAGACCCCTCCATATTCCCTCCCCCCGCCCCCCCAGCTCCCCTTCACTCTCAGCTCCTCCAACCCCCTGAGCACAACCCACTGGGACACCCCCGACCCCCCCCAGCTCTCTCTAGCTCCCAAGGACACCCCCGGAGACTCCAACGACACACACCCCCCCCAGGGACCCTCAACCCCCCCTTAGGGACCCCTCAAAGTGCCCTGGGACCCCCCCAACCCCCGAGCCCCCACCTCAGCCCCCCCCCCCCCCCCCCCAACCTGGCTGCCGCAGCTCTCTGCCTCAGAAGGTCCTTCCCCAGGAGCTGCAAGAGAGTCACAACCCCGGGGGGGGGGGGGAAGGGCAGGGGGGGGGTCTGGGGGGGGCCTTAGGTCACCCCCATAAACCCCCAGCCCCCCCCCAAACCCCCCCAACCCCTTCCCCTCCCCCAGAGAACCTTTCGCCCCCCAGACCCTTAAGGCGCCACAACCCCACCCCGGGGCCCCCAAACCTCCCCCCAGACCCCAAACCTCCCCCCCAGACCCCGCCCCACCCGTCGACCCCCCCTAAAACCCTCCTGGGACCCCTCAAAGTCCCCACCAGGACCCCCAAAGCCCCCCAGGACCCCCCAGCCTCCCCAACCCCTTCCCCTCCCCCAGAGAACCTTTCGCCCCCCAGACCCTTAAGGCGCCACAACCCCACCCCGGGGCCCCCAAACCCTCCCCCCAGACCCCAAACCTCCCCCAGACCCCGCCCCACCCGTCGGCCCCCTAAAACCCTCCTGGGACCCCTCAAAGTCCCACCAGGACCCCCAAAGCCCCCCAGGACCCCCCCCAGCCTCCCCCCAACCCCTTCCCCTCCCCCAGAGAACCTTTCGCCCCCCAGGACCCAGGCCACAACCCCACCCCGGGGCCCCAAACCTCCCCCCAGACCCCAAACCTCCCCCAGACCCCGCCCCACCCGTCGACCCCCCCCTAAAACCCTCCTGGGACCCCCTCAAAGTCCCACCAGGACCCCCCAAAGCCCCCCCAGGACCCCCCAGCCTCCCCCAACCCCTTCCCCTCCCCCAGAGAACCTTTCGCCCCCAGACCCTTAAGGCGCCACAACCCCACCCCGGCGCCCCCAAACCTCCCCCCCCAGACCCCAAACCTCCCCCCCCAGACCCCGCCCCACCCGTCGACCCCCTAAAACCCTCCTGGGACCCCTCAAAGTCCCACCAGGACCCCCAAAGCCCCCAGGACCCCCCAGCCTCCCCAACCCCTTCCCTCCCCCAGAGAACCTTTCGCCCCCCAGACCCTTAAGGCGCCACAACCCCACCCCGGCGCCCCCAAACCTCCCCCCCCAGACCCCAAACCTCCCCCCAACCCTCGACCCCCCCAAAAACCCTCGTGAGACCCCCCCAAATCCCCCCGGACCCCTCCCCCCGTACCTCCTGGATGGCTGCCATGACCCCGAGCTGCACAGACTCCTCCAGGGTCATGATGCGCCGGATGTGCCCTGGGGGGGGCAGAAAACACGCGTGGGGGGAGGGGCGGGGGGCGTGAGGGCACTTTTGGGGTCCCCCCCTAAGGACACCCCCCCCCGAGCCCCTCACCCACCTGCCCTGCCCTGGCAGCTGATGGCACAGCCCAGCACCAGCCCTTCGATCCCCTCCCCCCCCAACCCAGAGCACAACCCACTGGGACCCCCCCCCCCCCCGGACCCCCCCAACCTCTACCACCCAAAGACACCCCTCCCCAGAGACCCCTAGCTACCAAGGACCCCCTCTAGGGACCCCCAACCCCCCTTAGGGACCCCGCAAAGCGCCCTGGGACCCCTCCCCGATCCCCTCTCCAGCTCCCTTCACCCTCAGCTCCTTCAACCCCTCCCCCAGACCACAACCCACTGGGACCCCCCCGACCCCCCCAGCTCTCTCTAGCACCCAAGGACCCCCCCTCAGCGACCCCAACTCCCAAAGACCCCCCCTCAGAGACCCCTAGCTCCCAAGGACCACCCCTTAGGGACCCCCAACCCCCTTAGGGACCCCGCAGCGCCCTGGGACCCCCTCCCCGATCCCCTCTCCAGCTCCCTTCACCCTCAGCTCCTCCAACCCCTCCCCCGGAGCACAACCCACTGAGACCCCCCCGACCCCCCCAAGCTCTGCCTCCCAAAGACGCCCCCCAGAGACCCCAACTCCCAAAGACCCCTCCCCAGAGACCTCTAGCTCCCAAGGACCACCCCTTAGGGACCCCCAACCCCCCTTAGGGACCACTCAAAGCGCCCTGGGACCCCCTCCCCGATCCCCTCTCCAGCTCCCTTCACCCTCAGCTCCTCCAACCCCTCCCCCGGAGCACAAACCACTGGGACCCCCCCCGACCCCCCCCAGCTCTCTCTAGCACCCAAGGACCCCCCTCAGAGACCCCAACTCCCAAAGACCCCCCTCAGAGACCCCTAGCTCCCAAGGACCACCCCTTAGGGACCCCCAACCCGCCCTTAGGGACCCCTCAAAGCGCCCTGGGACCCCCTCCCCGATCCCCTCTCCAGCTCCCTTCACCCTCAGCTCCTCCAACCGCCCCCAGACCACAACCCACTGGGACCCCCCCCCGAGCCCCCCAGCTCTCTCTAGCACCCAAGGACCCCCCCCTCAGCGACCCCAACTCCCAAAGACCCCCCTCAGAGACCCCTAGCTCCCAAGGACCACCCCTTAGGGACCCCCAACCCGCCCTTAGGGACCCTCAAAGCGCCCTGGGACCCCCTCCCCGATCCCCTCTCCAGCTCCCTTCACCCTCAGCTCCTCCAACCGCCCCCAGACCACAACCCACTGGGACCCCCCCGAGCCCCCCAGCTCTCTCTAGCACCCAAGGACCCCCCCTCAGCGACCCCAACTCCCAAAGACCCCCCTCAGAGACCCCTAGCTCCCAAGGACCACCCCTTAGGGACCCCCAACCCGCCCTTAGGGACCCCTCAAAGCGCCCTGGGACCCCCTCCCCGATCCCCTCTCCAGCTCCCTTCACCCTCAGCTCCTCCAACCGCCCCCAGACCACAACCCACTGGGACCCCCCGAGCCCCCCAGCTCTCTCTAGCACCCAAGGACCCCCCTCAGCGACCCCAACTCCCAAAGACCCCCCTCAGAGACCCCTAGCTCCCAAGGACCACCCCTTAGGGACCCCCAACCCGCCCTTAGGGACCCCTCAAAGCGCCCTGGGACCCCCTCCCCGATCCCTCTCCAGCTCCCTTCACCCTCAGCTCCTCCAACCCCTCCCCCAGACCACAACCCACTGGGACCCCCCCGAGCCCCCCCAGCTCTCTCTAGCACCCAAGGACCCCCCCTCAGCGACCCCAACTCCCAAAGACCCCCCCTCAGAGACCCCTAGCTCCCAAGGACCACCCCTTAGGGACCCCCAACCCCCCTTAGGGACCCCTCAAAGCGCCCTGGGACCCCCTCCCCCGATCCCCTCTCCAGCTCCCTTCACCCTCAGCTCCTCCAACCCCGCCCCCAGACCACAACCCACTGGGACCCCCCCCCGACCCCCCCAGCTCTCTCTAGCACCCAAGGACCCCCCCCTCAGCGACCCCAACTCCCAAAGACCCCCCCCTCAGAGACCCCTAGCTCCCAAGGACCACCCCTTAGGGACCCCCAACCCCCCTTAGGGACCCCTCAAAGCGCCCTGGGACCCCCCCCCGATCCCCTCTCCAGCTCCCTTCACCCTCAGCTCCTCCAACCTCCCCCCAGACCACAACCCACTGGGACCCCCCCGAGCCCCCCCAGCTCTCTCTGCCACCCAAGGACCCCCTCAGAGACCCCAACTCCCAAAGACCCCTCCCCAGAGACCCCTAGCTCCCAAGGACCACCCCTTAGGGACCCCCAACCCCCCTTAGGGACCCCTCAAAGCGCCCTGGGACCCCCTCCCCGATCCCCTCTCCAGCTCCCTTCACCCTCAGCTCCTCCAACCCCTCCCCCGGAGCACAACCCACTGAGACCCCCCCGACCCCCCAGCAAGCTCTGCCTCCCAAAGACCCCCCCCCAGAGACCCCAACTCCCAAAGACCCTCCCCAGAGACCTCTAGCTCCCAAGGACCACCCCTTAGGGACCCCCAACCCGCCCTTAGGGACCCCTCAAAGCGCCCTGGGACCCCCTCCCCGATCCCCTCCAGCTCCCTTCACCCTCAGCTCCTCCAACCCCCTCCCCCGGACCACAACCCACTGGGACCCCCCCCCGACCCCCCCCCAGCTCTCTCTAGCACCCAAGGACCCCCCCCAGCGACCCCAACTCCCAAAGACCCCCCCTCAGAGACCCCTAGCTCCCAAGGACCACCCCTTAGGGACCCCCAACCCCCCTTAGGGACCCCTCAAAGCGCCCTGGGACCCCCTCCCCGATCCCCTCTCCAGCTCCCTTCACCCTCAGCTCCTCCAACCCCTCCCCCAGACCACAACCCACTGGGACCCCCCCGACCCCCCCCCCCAGCTCTCTCTAGCACCCAAGGACCCCCCTCAGCGACCCCAACTCCCAAAGACCCCCCCTCAGAGACCCCTAGCTCCCAAGGACCACCCCTTAGGGACCCCCAACCCGCCCTTAGGGACCCCTCAAAGCGCCCTGGGACCCCCTCCCCGATCCCCTCTCCAGCTCCCCTTCACCCTCAGCTCCTCCAACCCCTCCCCCAGACCACAACCCACTGGGACCCCCCCGAGCCCCCCAGCTCTCTCTAGCACCCAAGGACCCCCCTCAGCGACCCCAACTCCCAAAGACCCCCCCCTCAGAGACCCCTAGCTCCCAAGGACCACCCCTTAGGGACCCCCAACCCCCCTTAGGGACCCCTCAAAGCGCCCTGGGACCCCCTCCCCGATCCCCTCTCCAGCTCCCTTCACCCTCAGCTCCTCCAACCCCTCCCCCAGACCACAACCCACTGGGACCCCCCCGAGCCCCCCAGCTCTCTCTAGCACCCAAGGACCCCCTCAGCGACCCCAACTCCCAAAGACCACCCCCAGAGACCTCTAGCTCCCAAGGACCCCCCGATAGGGACCCCCAAACCCCCTTAGGGACCCCTCAAAGCGCCTGGGACCCCTCCAGCGATCCCCTCTCCAGCTCCCTTCACCCTCAGCTCCTCCAACCCCTCCCCCAGACCACAACCCACTGGGACCCCCCCGACCCCCCCCCAGCTCTAGCACCCAAGGACCCCCCCCAGAGACCCCAACTCCCAAAGACCCCCCTCAGAGACCCCTAGCTCCCAAGGACCACCCCTTAGGGACCCCCAACCCGCCCTTAGGGACCCCTCAAAGCGCCCTGGGACCCCTCCCCGATCCCCTCTCCAGCTCCCTTCACCCTCAGCTCCTCCAACCCCTCCCCCGGAGCGCAACCCACTGGGACCCCCCCGAGCCCCCAAGCTCTGCCTCCCAAAGACGCCCCCCCCAGAGACCCCAACTCCCAATGACCCCTCCCCAGAGACCCCTAGCTCCCAAGGACCACCCCTTAGGGACCCCCAACCCCCTTAGGGACCCCTCAAAGCGCCCTGGGACCCCCTCCAGCGATCCCCTCTCCAGCTCCCTTCACCCTCAGCTCCTCCAACCGCCCCCAGACCACAACCCACTGGGACCCCCCCCGACCCCCCCCAGCTCTCTCTAGCACCCAAGGACCCCCCTCTCAGCGACCCCAACTCACAAAGACCCCCCCCTCAGAGACCCCTAGCTCCCAAGGACCACCCCTTAGGGACCCCCAACCCGCCCTTAGGGACCCCTCAAAGCGCCCTGGGACCCCCTCCCCGATCCCCTCTCCAGCTCCCTTCACCCTCAGCTCCTCCAACCCCTCCCCGGAGCGCAACCCACTGGGACCCCCCGCCCCCCCCCCGCGCCCCCTCCCCACCCTCCCGCGCCCCCTCCCCGCCCCCGAGCGCCCCCTCCCCACCTGCCCCGGCGCGGCAGCAGACGGCGCAGCCCAGCACCAGCGCCAGCAGGCGGCTCAGCTCCCGCGGGTCGCCGCGGCCGGCGGCCAGGGCCAGGTCCGGGAGGTGCTGCCGGTCCAGGGGGACCCCAGCACCTAAAAGCGGGGAGGGGGCGCAGCGTGAGGGTCACCACCCCCCCCCCCCGCTCTTAAGGACCCCCCCCCTTCCCCCCACCCCCAATCGAGGTCACGACCCCCCCCCCCCGCAGCCCCCTCCTCCTTCACCTGCTCCCAGTACTCCTGGATCCTCCGCAGCACCGTCTGCAGGTTGCTCAGCTTCGGGGGGGGGGGGGGAGGAGAAAGTGGGGACCCCCGCCCAGCCCCCCCCCGCCTCGGAACCCACCCCCCACCCCACCCCTCTCGAGGCTTTAAGCCCCCCCCCCCCCAAATAACCCAACCTCTCCCCCTCCTCCCCAAGTTTGGGACCCCCCCCCCCCCCCAGCCCCCTCCCCGCTCAGGTTTGGGAACCCCCAAAGCCAGCCCCTCCCCCCCCCCCCAAAACCCCCTCCTGGCACCCCCAAATCCAGACCCTCCCCCCAAACCCAGCCACTCACCCCCAAATCCCCCTCCTGCCCCCCCAAACCCAGCCCCTCGCCCCCCAAATCCCCCTCCTGCCCCCCCAAATCCAGACCCTCCCCCCAAACCCAGCCACTCACCCCCAATCCCCCTCCTGCCCCCCAAACCCAGCCCCTCGCCCCCCAAATCCCCCCTCCTGCCCCCCAAATCCAGACCCTCCCCCCAAACCCAGCCCCTCACCCCCCAAATCCCCCTCCTGCCCCCCCAAACCCAGCCCCTCGCCCCCCAAATCCCCCTCCTGCCCCCCCAAACCCAGCCCCTCACCCCCCAAATCCCCCTCCTGCCCCCCCAATCCCTCCTCCTGCCCCCCCCCCAATCCCAGCCCCTCGCCCCCAAATCCCCCCCAAACCCAGCCCCCCAAATCCAGCCCCTCGCCCCCCAAATCCCCCTCCTGCCCCCCCCCAAATCCCCCTCCTGCCCCCCCAAAACCCAGCCCTCGCCCCCAAATCCCCCTCCTGCCCCCAAATCCAGCCCCTCGCCCCCCAAATCCCCCCTCCTGCCCCCCCAAATCCAGCCCCGCCCCCCAAATCCCCCTCCTGCCCCCCAAATCCCCCTCCTGCCCCCAAACCCAGCCCTCGCCCCCCAAATCCCCCTCCTGCCCCCCCAAATCCAGCCCCGCCCCCAAATCCCCCTCCTGCCCCCAAACCCAGCCCCTCGCCCCCCAATCCCCCTCCTGCCCCCCAAATCCAGCCCCTCGCCCCCCCAAATCCAGCCCCTCGCCCCCCAAATCCCCTCCCTGCCCCCCCAAATCCCCCCTCCTGCCCCCCAAAACCCAGCCCCTCGCCCCCCAAATCCCCCTCCTGCCCCCCAAATCCAGCCCCTCGCCCCCAAATCCAGCCCCTCGCCCCCCAAATCCCCCTCCTGCCCCCCCAAATCCCCCTCCTGCCCCCCCAAATCCAGCCCCTCGCCCCCCAAATCCCCCTCCTGCCCCCCAAACCCAGCCCCTCGCCCCCAAATCCCCCTCCTGCCCCCCCAAATCCCCCTCCTGCCCCCCAAAACCCAGCCCCTCGCCCCCCAAATCCCCCCTCCTGCCCCCCCAAATCCAGCCCCTCGCCCCCCAAATCCCCCTCCTGCCCCCCAAATCCAGCCCCTCGCCCCCCAAATCCCCCTCCTGCCCCCCAAATCCCCCTCCTGCCCCCCCAAACCCAGCCCCTCGCCCCCCAAATCCCCCTCCTCCTGCCCCCCAAACCCAGCCCCTCGCCCCCCAATCCCCCTCCTGCCCCCCAAATCCAGCCCCTCGCCCCCCAAATCCAGCCCCTCGCCCCCAAATCCCCCTCCTGCCCCCCCCCAAATCCCCCTCCTGCCCCCCAAAACCCAGCCCCTCGCCCCCCAAATCCCCCTCCTGCCCCCCAAATCCCCCTCCTGCCCCCCCCCAAACCCAGCCCCTCGCCCCCCAAATCCCCCTCCTGCCCCCCCAAACCCAGCCCCTCGCCCCCAATCCCCTCCTGCCCCCCAAATCCAGCCCCTCGCCCCCCAAATCCAGCCCCTCGCCCCCAAATCCCCCTCCTGCCCCCCAAATCCCCCTCCTGCCCCCCAAAACCCAGCCCCTCGCCCCCCAAATCCCCCTCCTGCCCCCAAATCCAGCCCCTCGCCCCCCAAATCCAGCCCCTCGCCCCCAAATCCCCCTCCTGCCCCCCCAAATCCCCCTCCTGCCCCCCCAAATCCAGCCCCTCGCCCCCCAAATCCCCCTCCTGCCCCCCCCAAATCCAGCCCCCTCGCCCCCAAATCCCCCTCCTGCCCCCCCAAATCCCCCTCCTGCCCCCCAAAACCCAGCCCCTCGCCCCCCAAATCCCCCTCCTGCCCCCCAAATCCAGACCCTCGCCCCCAAATCCCCCTCCTGCCCCCCCAAATCCAGCCCCTCGCCCCCCAAATCCCCCTCCTGCCCCCCCAAATCCCCCTCCTGCCCCCCCAAAACCCAGCCCCTCGCCCCCCAAATCCCCCTCCTGCCCCCCAAATCCAGCCCTGCCCCCCCCACCCCCTCCTGCCCCCCAAATTGAACCCCTCCCCCCTCCCATCCCCTCCCCCCCCAACCCTCCTCACCTGCAGGGCTCAAACCCAACACCTTGGGGCGGGGGGGTGTGGGGGGAGGGATCTGTGCCCCCTCCCCCCCAAATCTCCCCCCCCCACCCCAAATCTCCCCCCTCCAAACATGCTCCACAGCCCCCCTCCTCAACCCCCCTCCCATCCCCCCACCCCTCCACCCCCCCCTCACGCCCCCTCCCCCCACCTTCAGCCTCCAGTCGTCCTCAGCCCCCTCCTGGATCTGCCCCAGCCAGGCCTCGTGGAACCAGGAGGCATCACTTTGGGGGGGGGGGGGAGAGGGGGCAAAATGGGGGGGGGGGGCACCATCAGCTCCTCCAGCCCCCCCCCCCACTGGCAACCCCCCCGGGGGTCTCCCTGAGGCGGGGGGGACACACACACACACTCACATGCAGTGCAGGACGTGGGCCAGGGGCAGCCCAGAGGTCAGGTCCTGGGGGAGGCACAGGGGGAGGGGGGGGGAGAAGGTTTGGAGCTGGGGGGGGGGAGGATAAAAAAAGGGGAGGGGGGATGTAAAATTAATTGGAGGGGAGCAGGGTCTCACCCCCCCCCCCCTAAATCGGTGCCCCCCCCGCTCCCCCCATTCCCCTCCCCCCCCTCCCCCCATTCCCCTCCCCCCCCTCCCCAAAGGGCAGAAGGGAAGGGGAGGGGAGGGGAGGGGGGGGGGAGGGCAAAGGCTGCTGGGGAGGGGCAAAGGGTGGGGGGGGGGAGGAGCCAAAGGAGGCTGGGGGGGGGGGGGCAAGGGGGGGTGTAAGGGTGGGGGCACAGGGTGTGGGGGGAGCATAGGGTCTGGGGGGGCACAGGGTGAGGGGGGGCACAGAGTGTGGGGGGGACATAGGGTCTGGGGGGGGACACAGGGTCTGGGGGAGGGTCACAGGGTCTTCGGGGGGGGGCACAGGGTCTCGGGGGGCATTGGGGTTGTTTGGGGGGGGTCACAGGGTCTTGGGGGGTTCACAGGGTCTTGGGGGGGTCACTGGGTACTTAGGGGGCCACAGGGTGGGGGGGTCATAGGGTCTGGAGGGGGCACAGGGTCCGGGGGGGCACAGGGTGTGTGTGGGGGGTCACAGGGTGTGGGGAGGGCCACATGGTCTTGGGGGGCACAGGATCTGGGGGGGACACAGGGTCTGGGGGGGCATTAGGGGTGTTTGGGGGGGTCACAGGGTCTTGGGGGGTCACTGGGTACTTAGGGGGTCACAGGGTCTGGGGGGGTCATAGGGTCTGGGGGGGCATAGGGTCTGGGGGGCACTGGGTACTTAGGGGGCCACAGGGTCTGGGGGGGGTCATAGGGTCTGGGATGGGTCATAGGGTCACAGGGGGGGGGCACAAGCCGCGGGGGTCACAGGGTCTGGGGGGGCACTGGGTACTCGGGGGGGGTCACAGAGTCTCGGGGGGTATCACAGGGTCTGGGGGGCACAGGGTGAGGGGGGGCACAGAGTGTGGGGGGGACACAGGGTCTGTGGGGGGGTCATAGGGTCTGGGGGGGGGCACTGGGTCACTTAGGGGGCCACAGGGGTCTGGGGGAGGTCATAGGGTCTGGGGGGGGGGCACAGAGTCTGGGGGGGGGGGGGGCACAAGTCTCGGGGGTCACAGGGTCTGGGGGAGGCACAGGGTCTCGGGGGGGGGGGGGGGGTCACAAGAGCCCAGCAGGTGCCCTGGGGGGGGGGTGGTCACAGGGCCCGGGGGAGGTCAGAGGGTGCTGGGGGAGGTCCTTAAGGCTCCACCAGGTGCCCGAGGGGGTCACAGGGCCCCGGGGGGCCCCGGGGGGGGGGTGGGGGGTGTGTGTGTCCCGGCCCCCCCACCCCTTACCCAGGTGAGCAGCGGCCCGCACACGTCGCGCCCCGCAGCCATGACCGTCGCGCCGCGGCCGGTCCGCCAGGGGCACCGAGACGCGCCCAGAGCGGCCGCACCTGCCCGGCACGCCCCACTTCCGGTCGCGCCCTCGCCGCCATCTTTGACACACCCCCCCCCCCCCAACCCGACCGAGGCTCTCCCCGAGCGGCCGCACCTGTTGGCCACGCCCACTTCCGCTGCAGCCACTTCCGGCCCCCTCTTGCCGCCGCCATCTTGCCGCCCTCCCGAGTCCCGCCGCTGATTCAGCGCCGCGTCACCACCCGCCTCCGGCCGCTCCCGTCTGGGCCGGTCGGGCCCAGCCCAGCCCGGCCCGCTGGGGACCAGCGGCCGCCAGGAGGCTGGAGGGGCCGGGCCGGGCCGGGCCAGGCCGTTCCCGCCCCCCCTGACGTCAGCGGTGAACTCGGTGACTCCGGTTGCATCACCGAGCTGGGGAGAGTGTGGCGGGAAGCGACCGCAAGAGGAGCCGGGAGTGCAGCCCGGGGTCCCGGCCTGGCCCTGGGAACCCCTCTCAGTGCCATCCCGGTGCCCCCAGCACAGCCGCGGAGCCATCCCGGTACCCCCAATACAGCCCCGGGGCCATCCCGGTGCCCTTAATACAGCCCCGGAGCCATCCCGGTGCCCTTAATAGAGCCCCGGAGCCATCCCGGTGCCCCAGGCACAGCCGCGGAGCCATCCCGCTGCCCCCAGTACAGCCCCGAGGGCCTCCCCCCAGCCGAGGCCCCCCCCCCCCCCCGCGGGCCATCGCCGCCGTGCCCCGGAGCATGCTGGGAAATTCTCGCTCCAACGGATGCCGGGATCCCCCCCCGCCCCGAAAGCGGCGGTTGGGGCACCCCAGGGTGACACCAAGGTGCTGGGGGGGAAGAGACGAACACCCCCCCCCCCCCCCGCCCTGTCTGTGCAGCCCCAACCCACCCCACACCCCCCCCCCCCCCCCGGCTCCCCCCCCCCCCAGGGCTTCCTGCGCTCCGCCGCTTCCCGGCACCGGGCGCGGGGAGGGGGAGGGCGTCCGGTCTGAACACCACCACCCCCCCCCCAAACACGCCCCCCCTCCCCAATTTCCCACAGGGGGAGGAGGGACCTATCCCCTTCCCCCCCCCCCCGCTTTGTCCCCCTTTGGGGGGGGGTGGGGGTCACTGACTCAGAAAGGAGAAGTTTGGGGGGGGGGGGGGGAGGGAGGGAGGATGGAAAAAGAACCAAAATGCCCCCAAAACGGCCCAAAAGTCCCCAAAATCCCGGGGAGGGGGTACCCGGTGTGACACACACACCCCCCCGAACCCCTCCCCCCGAGCACCTTCCCCCTCCCTCCCCCCACCCCCCCCCCCCCATGGCCCTTTCCCACTTCCCCCAGCGGCTGGGCAGAGCTGGGACCCCCTCCCTCCCGCCTTTGTCCCCTGGGGGGGGGGGGGGTGTCGCAGGGGGTGGGGACGGGGTCAGGAACTCAGAAGCAGCTCGGGGGAGGGTCGGGGGGTCCGGGGGCGGTGTCGTCGTCTCCCCTCCGACCCCTAACAATGCTCCCCCCGGTGGTCGCCGGCGGTTTGGATCCCATTGATTGGGGGGGGGGGGGGGCAGCCACCCGAGCCCCCCTCCGCCGTGGGCTGAGTCAGTGTCCCGCGAGTTCGTGTCCCTGCCCCGCCCCGGGCAGGCCTGCGCACGCCGACCCCGCCCCAGCGCCCGGGTTGGGGGGGGTCGGGACGGTCCCGGGCCGGGGCGGGGGGGTGTCCTGTGTCCCCAACCCCACCGCAAGACACGGCGGGAAGTGACTCAGCCGGTGCCAGCCGTGACTCAGGGGCGGCGCCGCACACGCGTGGGCACCGGCGGGGGAGGGGGGGGCGACACGCGTCGGGGGCGCCCGGCACGGGGCCGCTGCGGGCTGGGGGCACTCGCGTGTGCCCCGGGGCCGCGGCCACGGTCTCTGTTCACACGCGTGTGCCCCCCGCGTGCGTGCTCGTGTGTGTGTGTGTGCGTGTCCCTGTGGCCCAGCACACGCGTGTTCATGTCCCTGTTGCCCTGCACACGCGTGTTCTCGTCCCTGTGCCCCGGCACAGACTTGTCCACGCGTGTTCAAGCCCGGCTGTTCACACGGATATGCCCCAAGCCCCGCCCGGCAGCCCTCTGGCTCCGCCCAGCAGCCCTCTGGCTCCGCCCAGCAGCCCTCTGGCCCCGCCCGGTAGCCCCCTGGCCCCGCCCAGAAGGCCTCTGGCCCAGCCCGGCAGCCCCCTGGCCCCGCCTCCTGGCCCGTGGCCCCACCCGGCTGGGGGCGTGTCCCCCGCCAGCCCCAGCCAATGGGGCCTCGCTTCCGCCGCGGGCCGCTATAAGGCAGGTGGGCGGCGGGGCTGCCGGTTCGAGTCCCGCGGCCGCCTCCGCTCCTTCCCCCTCCCCGCTCCGGTGCCGGCCGCATGTGCGCACGGATGGAGCCTCCGTTCTACCGCTCCGTGCCCTTCCCGGGCGGCTTCTGCCGGCCCGACCCCGACTACGGGGCCTTGCCGGGGCCGCTGCCACCCGGGCCTGCCCCGGAGCCTTTCCGTGGGTTTAAACCGACGCCGTGCCCCGACGGAAGCTTTTTCAGCGCCGGTACCGGCACCGGCAGCTTCTTCTACCCCGGCCAAGGGGAACGCGAGAGCTTCGCCGCCAGCTTCGCGCAGGCGCTGGACGAGCTGCACCAACCGGGGCCGCCCAACGTGACGTTACCGGAGCCACAGGGACTGGCGGCGGCGGCAGGGGGAACTCCCTTCCCGGGGTCCCCGGAGCGTCCCCGGAGGCAGAAGCGACGGAGCCGGGCCCGGACTCGCCGGAGAGGTTGCAGGCGGAACGGAGGCGTTTGCGGAACCGGTTGGCGGCGAGCCGGTGCCGTCGGCGGAAGCTGGAGCGAATCGCCCGGTTGGAGCAACGGGTCCGGGGGCTCAGGGCGCAGAACGCGGCGCTGGCGGCGGCGGCCGCCGGCCTCCGAGCTCAGGTCCGACGGCTGCGGGGCTCCGTCCGTGACCACGCCGGTTCCGGTTGCCCGCTACCCTCCGGGGCCGCCCTTGGTCTCTAGCCATCGGGAATCCACCGGCACCGGGACAAGCCTACGGACCCCCACGGACAGCGGAGGAGCCGCACGGGACCATGCTGGATGTGGCCCCCTCCCCCGCGGCTTCGGGGTCTCCCTCCCCGGGACAGGATAACCGGGGTGAGCGATTCACCGGCCACCGGTAGGCACGACCCCCGTCCAACTACCCCCGGCACGGACCCGGAGCGACAGGACCGCACCGGATGAGGGCCCCCCCCCCGAGAGACCCCCATGGATGCAAGCCCTCGGTGCTACGCGGGGAGCACCCAAAGGAACCCCCCCCCGCCGGGGCATGGACCTGGAGGAATTGGGGACCCCCGGGAAGGACTTTGTGCCGGGGGGAGGACCCCCCCCCCCCAGGAATGGACCTGCAGGACCGGGACCACCCGCCCCCAGGACCCGCGGGAACGGGACCTGCGGGATGCGCCTTGCCCCCCCCCCCCCCAACCTTGGCTTGGAGACCCCCGCAGGGCAGGGGGCTTGGGGGGGGGTAGGGTTGGGCACACACCCCCCCCCCCCCCCGAATTGGAACGGCAGGGGGGGGGAGGGAGGATCCCGGAATGGACTCACGATGGGGGGGAAGGGGGGGGGGGGTGAGGGGAGGCTGAGCCTTCCGTTCGGACACCCCAAAAAGGAGGGGGTGGGGGGTCGCCCCCTCCCCGTGACGTTTACAGACACCCCCCTCCCCCCCCCCCGCGAGCTCGAGGCGGCGGGGGGGGGAAATGTTTATTTTTTGTACCTTTGTATTTAATTAATCAGAGGAGTTGCGCTAATTGGGCCGCTCGTGCTGCGGGGGGGGGCGGGGGGGCGGGTTAGGGGGGGGCAGGGGGTGTGAAGGTTAAGGGAGGGAGGAGATTAGGAGGTTCCTTTTTCTCTCACCCCCCCGCCCTCGACGCTTTGCCGTCACCGGGAAAGGGCGTGGCCCGGGTTCCCCCTCCCCTCTGCGTGACGTAGCTGTGACCATATATGGGCATGCGGGGGCCGTTCCGGGAACCCCCCCCGCCCGCCCGGGGCCGGCACTTCCCGGACTGGAGGGGGTGGGGGGGCCCGGTGTGGCTCTTCCGGACACCCCCCAAACTGCGTGCGACCCCCCGACCCCCCCCCAGGTTCTCCTGGGGCTCCACGGGACCCTCTCCCCGCCCCCACCGGGGACCCTCGGAGCGAGGGGAGGGGGTTGCAAGGACCTTCCCCCTCCCTCACCCCCCGTTTCCATGCCTCCCATGGGGTGAGGCTCCGCCCATCGCAGACCACGCCCCCTCTTGAAGCCACGCCCTCCCTCCCCCCGCGCAAATGGCGCTGGCGGGCTTGGAACGGGACCCGGCCCGGGGGGGTCGCTTCGCTTCGGCCGTGCCCCCCTGTGCCGCCAGCGGCCCTGCGCGCTCGGGATTGACGAGGCGGGGAGGGGGCCGGTGCTCGGTGAGACCGGGGGGACCGGGGGTGGGTGGGTGGGTGGGGGGCGGGGTGACGAGCACCGACGGGGACCAGCTGCGGGCGGCGGCACATGGCGCGGCCCCGGTTTGAACCGGGGGTCGGACGGGAGGGGGTCCCGGCGCCCCGGGGGTTGAACGGGGGGGGACGGGGGGTCCTTCCTCACCCCCTCCCGGTTTGCCGCCCCAGGACCGATGGTTTATGGGATCTGCTACTGCCCGGTGGAGAAGCTGCAGGACCTGGAGGCGCTGGGGGTGGCAGGTGGGGGGCCGGGGGTGGCAAGTGGGGAGGGGGTCCTGGGGTGGGGGTCGCGGGGGGGGGGGGAAGAGCGCCATGATGGTGGAAGGGGGTCCTGGGTGCGGGGTTTGGAGCTCCCGAGGGTGGGTTTGGGGCATGAGGGAGGCTGCGGGGGTGGGGAGGAGGTCGTCGGGGAGCTGGGGGGGGGGGAGGGGTCCCGGGGGGGGCAGTTTGAACGGCCGGGGGGGGGGGGGGGGGTCCTTTAGCCCAGTTCCCCTCCGCCCCCCGCCCCCAGACTCGAAGACGCTGTCGGAGGCGGAGCGGGAGCGGCGCTTTGGGCTCCTGGAGGGGGCGAGCGAGCTGCTGGGGTGGGCGCTGCAGGTCCTGCCCCCCAGCACATCTCTGCCTGCATGCAGCAGCGGTGAGACACCCCCCCTCCCCCCAGGGACCCCCATAACCTCCCCCCGGACTACCCCAGTCCCCCTCTCCCCTCCCCCCGCCTTGTACCGTCGGAGGCAGCCCCCAGACCCCTCTGTGATCTCCCCATTCCCCCCACCACCACCTTTGTGCGACCCCCACCTCCTCTCCTCAATTTAGGGGGGAAGCTGATTTCCCTTGTGGGGTGTTGGGGGCGTGATGCCCCCCTCCTCGTGACCCCCTCCCCCCCCCCCCCCCCCGTGACCCTCCCTTCCCCTCCCCCCACCCCAGAGCCAAGTACAACCTGAATGAGCTCTCCCACGACACAGCCACGGAGCTCATCCAGTTCGTCCTGGACTCGGGGGTGCAGGTGGCTGAGGTCGGTTTTAGGGGGGGGGGGGGGGGGCTGGGCCTGGGGGTGTGTGTGTGTGTGTTAAGGATTTTGGGTTGATTTGGGGTGAAATTGAGGCTGTTGGGGGTGGGGGGTTGGAGGGAGCTCAGGATCGTCGGGGGGGGGTTTAGGGTGGGTTCTGGTGGGGGGGGGTGGTGCATTTGCACGGGGCGGGGGGGCGGGTTGGGGATGCTCGGGGGGCATCAGGATGGATCTAAGGGGGGAGTGGGGGGTGAGGGGGAGCAGAATTTGGGGGGGGGGAGGGGGCGGCCAGGAGGTGCTTTTATCACAGCCGAGGTCGATGGTGGGGAGGACCTGAGGCTTCGTCGGCAACCAAGGAGCCCTTTAAGGGGGGGGTCTTGGGGGTCGTGGGGGTGACTTGGGGGGGTCCCAGGGGTGATTTTATCGGGGGACACCCCCCCCCCAAAAAAGGTGTATGTGGACACGGTGGGGCCGGCAGAGAAGTACGAGGGGAAGCTGAGGCAGCGCTTCCCGGGGCTGGGGGTCACGGTGCGCCCCAAGGCCGACGGCCTCTTCCCCATCGTCGGGGCTGCCAGCATCTGCGCCAAGGTGGGCCCCCCAAAACACACACACCCCCCCACCCCCCACCCCCCCAGGGACCCCCCCAAAACCCACCTAGACACCCCAAGACCCAACCCCCAGGCACCCCAAAACCTGTCCCCCCCAGGGCACCCTGAAGCCATCCCCCCAGGCACCCCAAAACCTGCTCCTCCAGGGAACCCAAAACCCATCCTCAGACACCTCAGACACCCCCTCTAGGCACCCCAAAACCCATCCTCAGACACCCCCTCCAGGCACCCCAAAACCCGCTCCTCCAGGGACCCCAAAACCCATCCTCAGACACCCCCTCCAGGCACCCCAAAACCTGCCCCCCCCCCCCCCGGGGCACCCCAAAACCTGCTCCTCCAGGGACCCCAAAGCCCTCTCCCAGCCCCCCAAACCTCTCACGATGCCCCCCCAGGCACCCCAAAACCTGCCCCTCCAGGGACTCTAAAACCATCCCCCCCTGGGGTGCCCCAAAGCCCTCCCCCGGCCCCCAAAAAAAAACCCCACGATCCCCCCCCTCCAGGCACCCCCCAAACCACCCCCCCGGGGCACCCCAAAACCTGCCCCTCCAGGGACCCTAAAACCATCCGCCCCGGGGCGCCCCAAAGCCCTCCCTCGGCCCCCCCCCCAAAACCCCCACCACCCCCCTCCAGGCACCCCAAGCCTGCCCCTCTGGCCCCCCAAAACCTGCTCTTCCAGGTACCCCAAAACCCACCCCCCAGGGACCCCAAACCCACCCCCTGGGGCACCCCAAAACCTGCTCCTCCAGGGACCCCAAAGCCCTCTCTCGGCCCCCCCGAACCCCTCACAATCCCCCCCCAGGCACCCCAAAACCTGCCCCTCCAGGGACCCCAAAACCATCCCCCCCTGGGGCACACCAAAGCCCTCCCTCGGCCCCCCCCCCAAACCCCCATGAAACCCCTCCAGGCACCCCAAAACCTGCTCCTCCAGGCAGCCCAAAGCCCACCCCCCAGGGACCCCCAAAAAACCCCCCCCGGGGCACCCCAAAGCCCTCCCTCGACCCCCCCCAAAACCCCCTCAGGACCCCCCCCCCAAAACCCCCTCAGGACCTCCCTCAGGACCCTCTCAGGACTACCCCCAAACCCCTCTCAGGATCTCCCCCAAACCCATTCAGGACCCTCCCCCAACTCCCCCTCAGGACTCCCCCCAAACTCCCCTTAGGACCTCCCCCAAACCCCCCTCAAGACCTCCCCCAAAACCCCCTCAGGACCCCCTCAGGACTCCCCCCCCCCCCAAACCCCCCCTCAGGACCCCCTCAGGACTTCCCCCCCAAAGCCCTCTCAGGACCTCCCCCAAACCCCCCTCAAGACCTCCCCAAAACCCCCTCAGGATCCCCTCAGGACCTCCCCCAAATCCCCCTCAGGACCTCCCCCAAACCCATTCAGGACCCTCCCCCAATCCCCCCTCAGGACCCCCCCCTCAGGACCTCCCCCCAACCCCCCCTCAGGACCTCCCCCCAACCCCCCTCAGGACTCCCCCCCCAACCCCCCCCTCAGGACCTCCCCCCAACCCCCCTCAGGACCCCCTCAGGACCCCCCCAAAGCCCCCTCAGGACCCCCTCAGGACCTCCCCCAAACCCCCCTCAGGACCTCCCCCAAACCCCCCTCAGGACCCCCTCAGGACTCCCCCCCAACCCCCCTCAGGACCTCCCCCAATCCCCTCTCAGGACCCCCCCCAAACCCCCCTCAAGACCCCCTCAGGACTCCCCCCGAAACCCCCCTCAGGACCTCCCCCAAACCCATTCAGGACCCTCCCCCAAACCCCCCTCAGGACCTTCCCCAAACCCATTCAGGACCCTCCCCCAACTCCCCCTCAGGACTCCTCCCCCAAACTCCCCTTAGGACCTCCCCCAAACCCCCCTCAGGACCCCCTCAGG
>JAWKAJ010000153.1:0-33196 GCA_033816785.1 Picus viridis
AATCCACCACTTCCCCGGGCAGCGCATTCCAATGACGAATCACTCTCTCGGTGAAGAACTTTCTCCTCACCTCCAGCCTAAACTTCCCCTGGTGCAGCTTGAGACTGTGTCCCCTTGTTCTGGTGCTGGTTGCTAGGGAGAAGAGGCCAACCCCTTCCTGGCTACAACCACCCTTCAGGTAGTTGTAGAGAGCAATGAGGTCGCCCCTGAGCCTCCTCTTCTCCAGGCTAAACAGCCCCAGCTCCCTCAGCCTCTCCTCATAGGGCTTGTGCTCAAGGCCTCTCACCAGCCTTGTTGCCCTTCTCTGGACATGTTCAAGTGTCTCAATGTCCTTCTTAAACTGAGGGGCCCAGAACTGGACACAGTACTCAAGGTGCGGCCTAACCAAAGCAGAGTACAGGGGCACAATGACCTCCCTGCTCCTGCTGGCCATACTATTCCTAATGCATGCCAGGATGCGGTTGGCCCTCTTGGCTGCCTGGGCACACTGCTGGCTCATGTTCAGCTTCCCATCAACCAGCACCCCCAGGTCCAGTGGTAGAACTTCATGATATTTGCACAAAAGAAAACTAATAAAAAATAGTATCTCTTGTATCTGTGAACAGGGCTATGCTTCCAATGCTCCAAACACAAGTCACGCAGCTATCAGTAAGACTTCTAATAAACTAGAAAGTTGGGCTTTTCAAAAAGTACTACTACAAAACATAAATTTTAAAATCTAGCATAACACCTTCTTAACAGGTGGCTATGTTTACAATTCTGTTATTGCATAAGACATTTAAACAATTACTGATCTTGGATATCTAGGAATTACAGATTTTTGGCATTCTGATGAACTAAAAGTAACTAACTTCACTTGGATATTGGCTTTAAGAGTGGAAACATAAGCAAATCATTTTAGCACTATTCTAATACAGGATACTCTCATGCTGGCACAGCATTCTTGAATAGTTCTAAGACATTTAGGTCAAGATAATAGAAAGCTATTGAAGACTTACGAGTTATATGTTGTGGCCCAGATTGCAGAGCTACAAAATTCAGCCACCCACTAGTCTTGAAATCACCTTCACTCTCAAAAACTGTCTCTGTTTTCCAGTGTTCAGAAGCAAAGTGGCATTCCTATACCTGGCAGAGCTCCAGAATGAGAGTGTTTCCCCAGCTGCATCATTCTCATAGCAGTCATAGGCAGTGTTTGATGCATATGTAAAAGGTTTAATTATCTGCTAAATATTTTAGAGGAATAAAAGTGTTTTGCAGAGTGAAAGTGCATTGTATAATTTCTTTCTTTACAATAGCGTGAAGGTTGAAGAGAGAAAATAACAGCCTCAACAGAAACTGGAACTAGAATAGAATAGAATAGAATAGGATAGAATAGAATAGAATAGAATAGAATAGAATAGAATAGAATAGAATAGAATAGAGCAGGTTGGAAGAGATCTTCAAGATCATTGCGTCCAACCCATCATCCAAATCCACCCAATCAACTAAACCATGCAACCAAGCACCCTACCAAGTCTCCTCCTAAACACCTCCAATGATGGTGACTCCACCATCTCCCTTGGAAGCCCATTCCAATGGGCAATCACTCTCTCTGTGTAGAATTTCTTCCTAACATCCAGCCTAAACCTTCCCTGCTGCAGCTTGAGACTGTGTCCTCTTCTTCTGGTGCTGGTTGCCTGGGAGAAGAGACCAGGCCCCACCAGTCTACAACCTCCCTTCAGGTAGTTGTAGAGAGCAAGAAGGTCTCCCGCGAGACTCCTCTTCTCCAGGCTAAGCAAGCCCAGCTCCCTCAGCCTCTCCTCACAGGGCTCATGTTCCTAACACCTCAGCAGCATTGTTGCCCTTCTCTGGACACGATCCAGCAAGTCAACATCTTTCTTGAACTGAGGGGCCCACAAATGGACACAGTACTCAAGGTGCGGCCTAACCAGTGCAGCGTACAGGGGCAGAATGACCTCCCTGCTCCTGCTGGCCACACTGTTCCTGATGCAGGCCAGGATGCCCTTGGTCTTCTTGGCTGCCTGGGCACACTGCAGGCTCATGTTCAGCCTCCCATCAACCAGCACCCCCAGGTCCCTCTCTGCTTGGCTGCTCTCCAGCCACTCTGACCCCAGCCTGTAGCACTGCCTGGGGTTGTTGTGGCCAATGTGCAGAACCCGGCACTTGGATGTATTAAATCTCATGCCGCTGGATTCTGCCCATCTGTCCAGCCTGTCGAGATACCTCTGCAAAGCCTCTCCACCCTCCAGCAGATCAACTGCTGCCCCCAGCTTGGTGTCATCTGCAAATTTACGGGTGATGGACTCAGTGCCCTCATCCAGATCATCAATAAAGATGTTGAAGAGCATGGGGCCCAGCACTGATCGTTGGGGCACACCACTAGTGACAGGCCACCAGCTGGATGTGGCACCATTCACCACCACTCCCTGGGTTTGGCCCTCTAACCAGTTCCTATCCTAGCGCAGTGTGCTCCTGTCCAAGCCATGGGCTGCCAGCTTGGCCAGGAGTTTGCTGTGGGGGATGGTGTCAAAGGCCTTGCTGAGGTCCAGGTAGACCACATCCACAGGCCTCCCCACATCCACCAGGTGGGTCACCTGATCATAGAAGGAGATCAGGTTGGTCAGGCAGGACCTGCCCTTCCTAAGTCCATGATGGCTGGGCCTGAGCCCCTGGCCATCCTGGAAGTGCTGTGTGAACGCACTCAAGATGACCCATTCCATAATCTTGCCTGGCACTGAGGTCAGGCTGACAGGCCTATAATTCCCTGGCTCTTCCAACTGGCCCTTCTTGTGGAGGGGCACCATGTTGGGCAGCTTCCAGTCTTCTGGGACCTCTCCAGTGAGCCAGGACTGCTGAAAAATGATGGAGAGCGACTTGGCCAGCTCATCTGCCAGCTCCCTCAGCACCCTAGGATGGATCCCATCCGGTCCCATGGACTTGTATGGATCCAAGCAGCTGAGAACATCTCAAATTATCCCCTCCTGGAACACAGAGCTTCTTCTGCCAGCTCTGCAGGCCAGCTGTCTGGAAGACATTCTGTCCTGCTAGAAAAGATTGAGGAAAACAAGGTGTTGAGTACCTCTGCCTTTTCTTCATCCTTTGTTACAACATTCCCCTCCGTCTCCACCAAGAAGCGGAGGTTGTCCTTGCCCCTCCTCTCGTTATTAATATCTTTATAGATGGAATTATTGTTGTCCTTCACAGCAGAGGCCAGTCTGAGTTCCAAATGTATTTTTGCCTCCCTAATTTTCTTCCTGCATGTCTTAGCAACATCCTTAAACATTCCATAGGTTGCCTCCCCTTTCTTCCAAAGATGATACACCCTCTTTTTTCCCCTTAGTTCTTGTAGAAGTTCATTGCCTATCCAGGCTGGCCGTCTGCCCCGGCGGCTCATCTTCCGGCACATTGGCACAGCCTGTTCCTGCACCTTCAAGAGTTCTGCCCTGAAGTAGGTCCAGCTCGCCCGGACCCCTTTATTTTTAAGGGCTGTTTCCCAAGGAACCTTCTGAGTTAGTTCCTTGAGTAACTTGAAGTCTGCCCTTCTGAAGTCCACAGTGGAGGTCTTCTTGCTGCCTCTCTTAGCTTGACTGAGTACTGAAAATTCAATTATCTCATGGTCACTGGCCCCTAAACACCCTCCAACCACCACATCACCCACCAGCCCTTCCCTCTTGGTGAAGAGGAGGTCAAGCAGAGCCTTACCCCGGTAGGCTCATGCAGCACCTGGGATAAGAAGCTGTCCTCCATGCACTCTAAGAACCTCCTAGACTGCCTCCTCTCTGCTGTGTTGAGATCCCAGCAGATATCAGGCAGGTTGAAGTCACCCATGAGAACGAGGTCAGGCGATCTTGAGACAGCCTTAAGCTGCCTATAGAATGCTTCATCAACATCTTCCTCCTGGTTGGGTGGTCTATAATAGACTCCAACCAGGATGTCTGCCCTGCTGGTCTTCCCTCTAATTCTCACCCACAAGCACTCAACCCGATCATCCCTGATCTCTAGCTCAATGGCATCTAGTGCCTCCCTGATGTACAGGGCCACCCCTCCACCCCTTCTTCCTCGCCTGTCTCTCCTGCAGAGCCTGTAGCCGTCAGTTGCAGTGCTCCAGTCACGTGAGTCATCCCACCATGTCTCTGTGATGGCAACTATATCATAACTTTCCTGCTGCAACAAGGCTTCCAGTTCCTCTTGTTTGTTGCCCATGCTTCGTGCATTAGTATACATGCACTGCAGCTGGGCTGCTGGTTTCACCTCTGGCTCTAGCTTATTACCCCCAGACTCCTGCCTGAGTGGACTGGTTTCAGCCCCTTCCCCCTTCAAATCTAGTTTAAAGCCCTATCAATGAGACCTGCCAATTCCCTTCCTAGAATCTTTTTCCCTTTGAGGGATAGGCCATTCTCATACACTCTGATCTTTCCCCTTCTCTGGGACAGAGGTACTCCATCTGTTGCCAGCTCACCTGGGGCAGTAGAAAGTTCTTCAAGATCAAAAATCCCAAAATTCTTTTGACTGCACCAGCCTCAAAGCCCCTTCTTGATTATAGCTGCTGACCTGTTCCTTCTGGTATTCCCTCCTGCAAGTATGGGTATTGAGGAAAATATTATTTGTGCACGTGACCCCTCAACCAGATCTCTCAGGGCCCTGGAGTCATTGTTGATAACCCTGGGAGTTCTGGTTGCAACATCATCGTTCCTGAACTGCGTAACTATTAAGAGATAGTAGTCAGAGGGCTTCACCAGACTAAGCAGCCTTCTGGTAACATCTCTAACTTGAGCTCCCAGGAGGCAACAAACTTCACTGTGAGAAGGGTCTGGCCAACATATGGGGCCTTCTGCTCCCCTCAGGATGGAATCACCAATAACAGTTACCCTCCTCTTTTTTTTAAGGGAGCAAGACCTGATGCCAGGGGAAGGCTGTTTAACCTTAGGCTGTTTTGCCTTAGGCTGTTTATCCTCAGGCTGTTTAGCCTCAAAGAAAACCCCAGATGGTGTGTCCTCCAGAATCATAATCACCTCACCCTCAACCTCCAGTGCCCCATACTTGTTTTCCAAGGCCACTGGGGAGGTGAGGGGAGGCAAGAAGGTTTTACTTTGTGTCTTTTGAGAGGAACCTGCATCCATTCCCTGCTGCTTTTTGGATAACCAGCCTCTGTTGGGGAAGCCTGCAGAGCCTGGTTACTCGAGCTTGTCTCCCTTCTACATTCCCTTACAGCTCTAAGTCTAGCAACCTTGTCCTTCAGTCTGGCCACCAGGTTAAGCAGATAGTCGATCTCCTCACACCTGATGCAGGAGTTGTCCCCACTACTCTGCATCTCAAGTGCCAGGCTCCAGCACTCTTTGCAGTCAGATGCCTCGACACCTACCTCTTGCTTATGACACCTACCTACCTACTTATATTCCCCCTCAGTCTGAGTCAACACTGATTTTTTGAAGGAGTTATTGCTACGAGTTACCACCATGCCTGTCCCTGGCCACGTGACCTATTGGACAACAAATTAGAAAAAGTGCATCAGTGTGTGTGTCTGGCCGCAGCTGAGCGAGAACACACAGGCTGGAATGGAAGATCCCACAAGCTGCCACTGGCTTGTTAAATGTGGTGGTCATGATGCAGCGATCCCAAGCAGGAGGCACGTGGGAAGATGGCAATGCCAACTCTCGCTGAGTGCCGTGACACTGCTGGGGTCCTGCCTTTCTCTTAGGCTGAAAAGGAAAGCAGTTAATGCCCTCTGAGGCTGCTGGTAGCGGTGTGTTCCCAAGAGAGCTTCCTGCTGAAATGGAAGCTCCCATGAGCCACCACTGGCTTTTCAAATGTGCCACTGGTGACACAGTGATCCTGAGCAGCAGGCACATGGGAAGATGGCAATGCCAGCTCTCGCCAAGTGCCGTGAGACATGTCCAGCTTCTCATCCATCAACATCCCCAAATCCTTTTCCACAGAGCTGCTTTCTAACACCTCATCCCTCAGGCTGTATTGGTAGAAAGGATTGTTCCAGCCCAGGTGCAGAGCCTTGCACTTGCTTCTTGAACTTCATGAGGTTCACCTGGGCCCATCTCTCCAGCTTGTCCAGGTCCCTCTGGGTGATGTCCCATGCATTTGGTGTATCAACAACACCACACAGCTTGATGTAATCTGCAAACTTACCGATGGTGCATTCAATCTCACTATCTATATAATTGATAAAAATATTAAACAGTACAGGTCCCAGTACAGATCCCTGAGGGACACCACTTGTCACTGCTTTCCATCTTCACTTCAAGCCATTGAGCACTACCCTCTGAATGTGACCATACAGCCAATTCCTTATCCACTGAACAATCCATATCTGTCCAATTTGGCAAGTAGGATGTTGTGGGGGACCATGTCAAAGGCCTTGCAGAAGTCCAGAAAGATCACATCCATAGGTCATCCCTTATCTACTGACATAGTCACTTTGTCATAGAAGGCCACAAGCTTAGTCAGGTAGGATTTGCCCCTACTAAACCCATGTCAGCTGTCTTTAATCACCTCCCTGTCCTCCTTGTACCTCATTGTGTCATCTAAGAGGATCTGTTTCATGATCTTCCCAGACACAGAGGTGAGGTTGACACATCAGTAGTTACCAGGGTCCTCCTTTCTACCCTTTTGAAAAATGGGTGTAATGTTTCCTTTCTTCCAGTCCCCAGGGACCTCACCTGACTGGCAGGACTTTTCAAATGTCATGGAAAGTGGTTGTAAGAGACCAAATCTTGTCTCTCTTGATGTGAATCAACACAGATAAAATCACCTTTGCTCCTTGCCCAACAGTAGCTGATGTGCATTGGGCAGATGTCACTGGATAACAACTCTCTGGAATGTGCATAGACAAGATCTCCACCCATCAGCTAACCTGGAAAGGGAGGACAGTGAAAAGGACAATGGATTCACCACCTGGACACATACCTAAAAAACTGTATAAAAGACCTGAGCAACTACTGGCTCAAAAGAAGGAAAATACCTGGGTAATGCTGCTCAGAAGAAAAATGAAGAAAATACCAGGAGAGAAAAGGACAGAGACATCACCATGTAGCCTGAAAGAGGCAGACCAGGAGGAACCCTCCCTCTGTGTCCTAAGTTCTGCCTGCTGCAATGCATGGAGCTGAAGAGGCTGCTCAGAGAAGAACTTGGATTTGGACTTTGGGATCTCTCCCTCCCCTCCTCCAGCAGAGCACAGCCAACAAGGCAGCCCCCTTCCTCCACAGGACTCTGGGATGCATCCCATCAGGTTCCATGGACTTGTACATCTTCAGGTTCCTGAGAGGATCACATACCTTGTCTTCACTTACAGTGGGAGGGACCATGTCACCCTGGTCTCCAATGTGAGTTCCATTGACACGAGAGCCATGAAGAGAGGGGCTGCCACTGAAGATTGAGGAAAAAATGTTGTTGAGAATCTCAGCCTTCTCCTCATCCATTGATACAAGTTCCCCACTGTTCCTCACTGGGGGTACACTTTCTTTAACCTTTCTGCTTAATGTACTTGCAGAAGCCTTTCTTGGTTTTGTTTACATGCCTTACCAAGTTCAGTTCCAGCTGTGCCTTGGCTTTCCTGACCTCAACCTTACACAGCCAGGCAATGTCCCTATACTCTTCCCAGGATGCCTGTCCCTCTTTCTGTTTCCTGTGAAGCCACATCTTGCCCTTTAGTTTGATCAGCAGATCACAGCTCAATCATGGTGGTCTCTTGTCCTCCTTGCCCAATTTCTTACATGTGGGGATTGAGATCTTTTTGTGCTCTATAGAGAGCATCCTTAAAGATATGCCATCACTGTTCCATTCCCTTGTCCCTGGTGGTCATTTCCCATGGGGTCCTATTTACTAACTCCTTGAAGAGCTGAAAGTTTGCTTTCCAAAAATTTAGAGTCCTAATTGTTTTTCTCATGGGCTTCATACTCCTTAGGACAGTGAACTACACTTGAATGTTCCAGTTTATGTCCCTGCAACACATAAATACTTAATGACATAAGCAAACATTAACTAACATTACCTATCTGTGAATTGAGAATTTCTTTGAAAACAGTTTGCATGTCTTAGATTGTTGGCATAGAGAAACTAAAAATCAGACAAGTTCTGTGTGGCTTTTGGAAAGCAAGTTCTCAAAATTAAACAAAAATCCACAATTTTTTTTAAACTTACATCACTAATTTAGTTAGTTTCTGACATGTCTGAAAACAGTATCATAGAATCTTAGACATGTAGAATCATGTAGATTGGAAAGGACTTCTAAGATCATTGTGTCTAATCATTACTTTAGAACAGTAAAGTCTGACACTAATCCATATGCTTAAATATGACATGTATGCATCTTTTAAATACCTGCAGGAATGATGACTTAAACAATTCCCTGAGCAGCTTGTTCCAATGCTTAACAGCCCCTTAGGTGAAGATCTTTTTTCCCCTATATCCAATCTAAACCTCCCTTGGTACAACTTGTGACCATTAACCTCTTTTCCTACTGTTTTTTACTTGGGAGAAGGAATTGACACCCACATCACTGAAGTCTCCATTCAGGTAGTTTTAAAGAGTGGTAAGGTCTCCCTTAATCCTTCTTTTCCCCAGGCTAAGCAACACCTCTTCCCTCAGCTGCTTTTAATAATATTTGTGAAACTTGTCTTTGTAATTGGAATTTTCAGAAAAAACCTCAGCACTAACTTGATGTCATTCTGTTTACCAGATAAAGTTCTGATTACATATTATCAGATATTAAATTCCACTATAAAGCATGATTCCAGACAAAGAAATTACTTATAGCTAGGCTTATAATATTTTCTGCATTTCTTGTACCAGTGACACTGTGGCTGATATACACATACATAGTCATGATGAAAGTGACTCCATGCCATTTGACATAAAAATTCAGATTATGGAAATTGCACTTTCCCTACCAGTTTTGTAGCTGTAGAATGAGGTTTCACTGTAGCATGGGTGCCTGCCTATTGGTCACAGTTTCATAGATACAGGTAATATCCCTGAAATCTCCAAGTTTCCCACGTAATAGAAGTAATGAAGTGACACTGCTTAGAGTCACTTACCTTGTATTCTCAATTTTAGAGATTTGGAGTCAAAACTGATGCTTGATTTCTCTACAGAAAGTGTTCTTTTGATAAAATGATCCTTAGGGATATCAGGAAGAAGAACAGAAGAGGAGAGAGGATAAAATATGTCAGATAGGCATTTTTACTGATGTTCTAAATGAATAAAAACCTTTGGGGTTTTGATCACTTTTTTGTTGTTATTTCTGGGTTTTGGTTTTCTTTTTTTACCAAACTTTTTGAGTCTATTATAGACTAGTATCCTGTGGCTCTGAGTTTGGCAATCAGAAGTTCAGCAGCAGCATGGACAAGGAGGAAAAAACTGAAAAACTAACAAAAACCTAAACCCACAAAAAGTCAGACAAAAAAGAAAAAACTCCACAGAAACAAAACAACAACAAACAAACAAACAAAACCCCAACATGTTAGGCAACAATGTTAGGCTTGCTCTCATGACAAAATTACACTGGTCCAAAAATAGTGTGGTGGGTTGAAATTACATCCTCCCACAATAAAATTACCAGACCAGCTCAGTTGGAAAAGCAAATGAAGCTGCATTTACAAGCAAAACTAGAATCTAAATATGAAATATAATGAATATGGACAAAATACTATATATATAAAAAATAGATAAATATATCTATTTACATAATATGTTGTAAATTATTATAAATTATTATATTATTATAAATTATTATTATAAATTGTAAATATACATATATTTACAATTTATAAACAGAACAAGGACCCCTCTGGAAAAAACAGGGGGCTACCAAGAGTTTCCCCACTCTCTAGACCCTTCCCTTCCCTCTGTACATGGGACAAGAAAAAGAGCAAAGAGTTGTTTGTTAATACTCAGCCACAACAAGAATGCATTCAAAGTCAGCAAACCCAGCAGAAGCCAGTGCTAATATCTACACAGAGTGAAGAGATTGAAAAGAGAGTTAATTTATCAGACTAACTTTTATGTTAGGTATCTATCCAATGGGATTATTTAGACGTTATCGTTATTTTCCATTTCACATCCAGTAGTGATTTATTTACATTCTATCACTTTCTGTTTAAGATCTGTAGGAAATTATCTAGGCACATCCTAAAACTACTAGAAGTAGATATTTCAGTGCAAGGACCCCTCTTACTTTGTTGTTTATTCATATTGTTTTGCCTTGCTATTTAAGAAAAATAAAAATCTGCTAAGGTAAATCTTAAAATATATGTCTCAGGCCTAAACATCCAACACCATGAAACTAATGAATGTCCTTTAAAGGATATCTACAGATCCTTTTGATTACTTAATACCCTGTTAATCTGAGATGCATTTAAAGGCCTTAATGGAACCACAACAAGATAAAATACATGGATAGGGGGAAAAAATGAAAAAAAGAAAGAAAAAAAAAGAGTTAAAAGACCACATCATAACATTAAACTCAGAATTTAATAACACATTGCATTTCACACTAAGTATCAAAATTATTTAGAGTTTAAGTTTATTCACAAAGTTTGGCCACAAAGCAAATACCACCTAGACTGATTATCCCAAAAGTATGTTCTGTGGAACTAAGATGTAAGATCATGTCCTGTGCATGTTTGGCTTAGAAAATGCCCTTTATAGTTTTATCATTACTTTGTCCTACTGTGTATGGCTAAGGGAGACCCCAGAGCCCTAGAGCTTTTCAGTTTCTCTGCTCAAAATAGATGGACTAATCAAGTAAGCATAGCTTTCCTTTGCAAATTATACAAGAAAAGGATCTTATTATGTCTGTTCATGTACCACCTGCATGCCTGTCATAGTCAATCTAATACTCTAAAATATTAGGACTGAGGTGGCCACTAAATGGTTGTCTATTAACCCCTCTCCCTTCCCAAAGGGAAGAAAGTGATTAAGGGAGAAAGATACTTACGGATTGGAAAGAAAACAATAACATGAAATATACAAATATATACAAAACCAGTATCAAACCTGACCCACTTGACAGCAATTACACCACTGTTGCAACTGATGCTGTGCGCAGCCGCTGGGGAGGTACCAGACTGGACTCAGCAGCAGACAGGAACTGGACTTGGGAGACGGATTGTGGAACTGGTTTCAGGAATTCATAGACTGGAATGGAAGGCAGAATGGATGGTTTTCCTCAGACATCAGCCATTGAAGAAGAGATCTTGACTCTTGTGATCCCTCGGCTTTTTACTAAATATGACATTTATGAAATGGAATCTCTTACTGCTTAGTTTAGGGCCACCTGTCCTGTCTGCTCCTGTACTATGACCTTTAACTTTTTGCACCTCTGATGCAGTACACATGACTTAGCAGTGAGCTTGGTGTGAATACCAGTCCTTGGTAATCTTTAGAAACATTGTGTTATCAGTAAGTTAAATCAGACACTGTCTCTGAAAACATGCTGTTAATTTCAGGAAGTACACTTACTTAGGAGAGACATATCTGAAAAGTAAAATCGCTGAATAGAATTATTTCTCTTCTATCTCAAACTAGAACTAAAAGCTATGCACAGGTACAATCACTTGAAATCTGTGATGTAAGATACTATCTTTTCAGTATCTCTTAATCCATTTTCTTTTTGTTCTAAAAAAAGCCCACCCAACCAAAAAACTCCAAAACCCATACCAAACAAACAAAACCAAAAAATAACACCCCATCCCCCAATATCCCAAAAGGCCTGAATACCACCCAAAAAACCCAAGACAACAACAAACCTATGAACTAAAACAAAACCAACCAACTAACTGAAAGGGAAAAAAAAATACACACACACAAAAAAAAGGAGAAAAATATGTGTTGCATGTTTTAATGTCACAGTTTAGTTCCATGCTTCTCATAACTACACAAATTCTTCATTCAGTA
The DNA here is from genome assembly GCA_033816785.1 of Picus viridis. Classification (NCBI taxonomy): domain Eukaryota; kingdom Metazoa; phylum Chordata; class Aves; order Piciformes; family Picidae; genus Picus; species Picus viridis. Next base: position 11,908 of record JAWKAJ010000153.1, read on the forward strand.
GAATTTCAGCTTTGTACAGTGAAAAAGATAACTTTAGCTGGATAACTCTGATCTCTGATAAAATGGTGATCTCTTTATTCATATTTATGAATTTAGGACATTCTACTGAATGGCTATTATTTCATGAAGCTATTCTGTCTCAAGATAGTAATAATTTGGTTTTGATGACTGTGGTGAAGGCACATTCTGCCCAGATACTAGATCTGGCCCCCAGCATGTGGATAGGTCTCCCCTTCTTTAGGAGGAAGACCATTACCAAGTATGGGCATAATTCCAGCTTCACGCTTTCTATAGGCTGAAGCCAGCTGTCTATCAGAGTGCCCATTGGTCAAACCCAGCCTCGAGGAATCTATAAATATTACTCCTGTTGGTAAACAAGTTGCCTCCTCTTCACTTTGCCTCTGTACTTGCTCGGGAGGCAGCTATCGAGCCACCGCCTCTGCCGTTGAGCTTGTTTTTAGCTTCTATCATACATGCACACATACTGAAGCCTCTGCATTGTGAGAAGCACTTTGATCGTGAGGATCAGCCCAGAGGAGGACCTTCGCTGGGCCCAAGAAGCCAGCGTCGCTATAGCGGTCATATCTCCAGGGAGCCCATCGTGCTATCGGAGGACTGGACCAGCCCCGGGTAAGATCTGCCCAGTTGTCGGGGAGAAGGGACTATCTCAAGCATCGCTGTTCCTTTAAGCCCAGGAACGGAGAAGCCACATACTCCCTCTAAGGCCGTTTGCCACGAGGCTGACGCCATAGCTATTGTCCGACCGGGAACCTCTGAGCCCGCCTATCGGCAATCGTCGCCTCACCCTGCGGTGCGAGCCGACTCCCAGGGCTGCCCCACGGACCGAACGCAACCAGGAATCAGTCCAGCGGCAGTAGCCAGCCGGACCCCCACCTTGCTACAAACATCAGCTACAGAATATCTTCTACGTGCTTTCCACCCACTAGTACTCAGTTCAAAGTATCCGCGTGTGGCAGAGTCATCGCTGACGCACACAAAGATGCAATATCGCTGTATATTAGCCAGAAGCCGCCCACGTTCCGCCGAGTCGCCATCTAGTGGCCAAGCGGTGGAACTGCACCCTGGTTATATAAAACACAGAGAGAGTCTGTAGATAGTTTAATTAAGTTCTAATCATAATACTAGGCCATTTATGGAATGTATTTCACGAGCGTGCACTAGAACATGTATATAAGTTGTTGATTCATCGGTTATTAATAGTTTGATCCTTAATAAAAATTCATATTTTCATAATTCATATTTCATATTCATAAATTTAATAACCTCTTCATAACAATGACTGATGCTAGAGTGTTCATATATATGTATAGCCTATAGTCGTACATTTTGGTTTTCAATATGCAAGTATCCACAAGATCCTGACTTTTGTCTTGATTTGGTTTTCAGCAATTACTTCTAGCATGAACGTAATACACAGAAACTTGTCAAGCTATGTAGCTTAAAAAAATGTAATTTGAAGATATATAGTTCCCATTTTACTACTTTAAAAAGTCATATATTTTTCTATTATTTCTCATCAGAATGTTTTAAAACCTAAATCTTAAACCATAATAGCTTCATAACTTGTTTTACCAATTTTTGAAGGCAGTTGGATTTCCACTCTGTTTCATTCTTAATGCTCATTTTATGGAGAAAGATATATAACATTCCAAAAATAAAAGTAACATGGCAGAACTTGTTTTTCAGATGAAGAAATTAATAGCTGAATATATAGATAATGGGTGTATGGACAGAGATTTAGAATTAAGCCAAAAGGATTTCATAAAGTATGCAAAAAATTGATTAAGTAAAGTCAACTAAAGATTTTCTCCATTAGTGCTTGGGCTAGGAACTGGCGGTGGGCTGAGACCAGAGAATGGTGGTGAATGGTGCCACATCCAGCTGGCGGCCTGTCACTAGTGGTGTGCCCCAAGGATCCATGCTGGGCCCCATGATCTTTAGCATCTTTATTGATTATCTGGATGAGGGCATTGAGTCCATCACCTGTAAATTTGCAGATGACACCAAGCTGGGGGCAGGAGTTGATCTGCTGGAGGGCAGAGAGGCTTTGCAGAGGACCTCGACAAGCTGGACAGATGGGCAGAATCCAACGGCATGAGATTGAACACATCCAAGCGCCGGGTTCTGCACATTGGCCACAACAACCCTATGCAGTGCTACAGGCTGGGGTCGAGTGGCTGGAGAGCGGCCAGGCAGAGAGGGACCTGGGGGCGCTGGTTGATGGGAGGCTGATCATGAGCCTGCAGTGTGCCCAGGCAGCCAATAAGGCCAAGGGCATCCTGGCCTGCATCAGGAACAGTGTGGCCAGCAGGAGCAGGGAGGTCATTCTGCCCCTGTACACTCCACTGGTTAGGCCACACCTTTAGTCCTGTGTCCAGTTCTGGGCCCCTCAGTTTAGGAAGGATGTTGTCTTGCTGGAGCGTGTCCAGAGAAGGGCAACAAGGTTGTTGAGGGGTTTGGAACACAAGCCGTATGAGGAGAGGCTGGGGGAGCTGGGCTTGCTTAGCCTGGAGAAGAGGAGACTCTGGGGTGACCTTCTTGCTCTCTACAGCTACCTGAAGGGAAGTTGTAGACAGGCAGAGTTTGGTTTCTTCTCCCAGGCAGCCAGTACCAGAACAAGAGGACACAGTCTCAAGCTGTGCCAGTGGAGGTTTAGGCTGTATGTTAGGAAGAAGTTCTTCATAGAAAGAGAGATCGGTCATTGGAATGTGTTGCCCAGGGAGGTGGTGGAGTCACCGTCTCTGGAGGTGTTCAAGAGGGGATTGGATGTGGCACTCAAAGCCATGGTTTAGTAGTCATGAGGTGTTGAGTGACAGGTTGGACTTGATGATCTCTGAGGTCTTTTCCAACATTACTGATTCTATGAAATTCTATGAAATACTGACTACATGTACACTGAGAACAATATATAAGACAGGTTTCCTTAGGTATAAAAGTTTCTTTAAACGTCCCCACAATGGAGTTGGGCTTCTCAAAGTATCATTATAAAGACTAAAGCAGAAATAACCCCTGGAATGTACAGAGATCTCACCAACCTTGGTTCCATTAGTAGTCTAGAGAATCACAGGCTATGCACAGCACAGTTGTGCCCAGAAGCCTCAATGCAGTACAGCCTCATAGAACAGAAGTATGAAGATGTATCTGAAGAGGGCCTACAGGAAGGCTGGGGAGGGACTTCTCAGATTATCAGGTAGTGATAGGACTAGGGGGAATGGAATGAAGCTGGAGGTGGGAAAATTCAGACTGGAAGTGGGGAGGAGGTTCTTCACCATGATAGTGGTGAAGCCCTGGAATGGGTTGTCCAGGGAGGTGGTTGGGGCCCCATCCCTGGAGGTGTAGAAGATCAGGCTGGATGAGGCTCTGGCCAGCCTGATCTAGTGTAGAGTGTCCCTGCCCATGGCAGGAGGGTTGGAACTAGATGATCCTTGTGGTCCCTTCCAACCCTGACTGGTACTATGATACTATGATAGTCCTCTTTCCTCATCTATGGCTAAGGATTTCTATCACTGGGATCAGTATATTCCAGATCCATCCTAAAAGGAAGTGTGAAACAATTCAAAACCACCAACTGCTGGATTTGTTTTGAAGATATGTATGCTCAAAAGTGCTTCATAGTCACACACACAAATCAGTACCTGAGTGATTCAAAGCATTTCTGGAAGGTGTAGAGGAATATAAGCAAAAATATCTCTAGTAAGCGTAAGTGGTTCATAAATAAGTATATAGAAACTGCTCGTACATGTACGATGAAAGTTACAGTTAGGCATGACATGAACAACAGCATAGACAGTTGCTTTGCTTTAGTCACTGTTTAAAAGCACTCAGAAGAAATGAAACTAACCTAACCAAATGAAAAGCCAGTAACAAATAAATAATCTTTAAAACATTTATGTATGTTAGGAGGATTTTAGGTAGGGCTCTGATTATTTTCACTAGATCTGTTTTCCAGATCTGATCTTGACTGATAAATCAATATTCAACATTTAATCTGCAGATTTCCTGTTGAGGTGGAGATAGCTGATGTGCATTTCACCTCAATATATTCTGCTTTTGTAGAGGTTAGATTATGGAAATAGTCAATTTTCCTTTCGCAGTCTCTTATAGTTTCTTAACCTTTCTACCTCTTCTTTTAGTTTGGCCACCATGTTCATCAGATCCCTGATCTGCTCACACCTAACACAGTGTAGTGAATGATGCTTATGGCCAGGATTGTGCCCTAAATATTTCTAGGACATATTTCTCTGTGTGTTAACCCTCCTTTGTTCCCCCTCCTTTCTGAAGGTGGCAGGGGGGATCCTGGCACCACTGAGTCCAGGTAAACTGCCTACCTGGGCATGGTCTCACCTCTGTGGTACACAAGGGCCAGGCTATGTTTGTTTCCCTGTTTATAGCATAAGCTTACACCGTATTTGGTAGATGCCAGTTCATTGGTTAACCTTTGTGTTAGCAACAGATGCTCATTGGACCAGTATTCACTGGGGCAAATGGTAAATAGGGGTTGTTTGGTGATGAGCCCCCCCCCCCCAATTCGTGTTTAAGCCTGTATCTGTGTGCGCACCCATGTTGTTGTGGTTCACCTTGTCCGGGACTAAAGTCAGTGCTCCAAGAGGCTTCATGGTACTTTGCCACCGTCACCCGGCTGCATGCAGTGCCATGGACAGTACCCCATGGGATCAACCACTGCATGATCCATCATCACAGAAGAAAACCTGGTAACCCGTGTGAACCAGCGTTGCTAAACTGCCATAGTGCCCCTCTTCCCCGAGCGGGGAACCTCTGTATCTTGGGAGCAGCAGCAGCCACACGGCACAGCCACGCGGTCGGCACCGTTTCCTGTGTCCTTATTACGGCATATCCGTGCCATGGTCTGCAGACTATAAACATTATTGAGGAAGACTTCACAAAGTTCTCAGCTTGTGAGTAAGCCAAGCCTTTCTTCATAGTGTTTCAGTCGGGGTAGCGTGCAAATTGCTCCGGTTGGAGGATTGCCAGTCACTGACCAATCCCTCCCTTGCCACTTTCCCAAGCAGTTTCGATTCTAAGTTCTGTGAATCATTTGGTTTAAGTGCCTATACCTAAACATTCTGTAAAGATAGAATAGAATAGAATAGAATAGAATAGAATAGAATAGAATAGAATAGAATAGAATAGAATAGAATAGAATAGAATAGAATTACCAAGGTTGGAAGAGACCTCGAAGATCATCGAGTCCAACCTGTAACCATAACCTCACAACTAGACCATGGCACCAAGTGCCACATCCAGTCCCCTCCTGAACGCCTCCAGGGACGGAGACTCAACCACCTCCCCGGGCAGCCCATTCCAATGACGAATCACTCTCTCGGTGAAGAACTTTCTCCTCACCTCCAGCCTAAACTTCCCCTGGTGCAGCTTGAGACTGTGTCCCCTTGTTCTGGTGCTGGTTGCTAGGGAGAAGAGGCCAACCCCTTCCTGGCTACAACCACCCTTCAGGTAGTTGTAGAGAGCAATGAGGTCGCCCCTGAGCCTCCTCTTCTCCAGGCTAAACAGCCCCAGCTCCCTCAGCCTCTCCTCATAGGGCTTGTGCTCAAGGCCTCTCACCAGCCTTGTTGCCTTTCTCTGGACACATTCAAGTGTCTCAATGTCCTTCTTAAACTGAGGGGCCCAGAACTGGACACAGTACTCAAGGTGCGGCCTAACCAAAGCAGAGTACAGGGGCACAATGACCTCCCTGCTCCTGCTGGCCATACTATTCCTAATGCATGCCAGGATGCGGTTGGCCCTCTTGGCTGCCTGGGCACACTGCAGGCTCATGTTCAGCTTCCCATCAACCAGCACCCCCAGGTCCCTCTCTGCCTGGCCGCTCTCCAGCCACTCTGACCCCAGCCTGTAGCGCTGCCTGGGGGTGTGCCCCTGTACTCTGCTTTGGTTAGGCCGCACCTTGAGTACTGTGTCCAGTTCTGGGCCCCTCAGTTTAAGAAGGACATTGAGACACTTGAATGTGTCCAGAGAAAGGCAACAAGGCTGGTGAGAGGCCTTGAGCACAAGCCCTATGAGGAGAGGTTGAGGGAGCTGGGGCTGTTTAGCCTGGAGAAGAGGAGGCTCAGGGGCGACCTCATTGCTCTCTACAACTACCTGAAGGGTGGTTGTAGCCAGGAAGGGGTTGGGCTTTCCTCCCTAGCAACCAGCACCAGAACAAGGGGACACAGTCTCAAGCTGCACCAGGGGAAGTTTAGGCTGGAGGTGAGGAGAAAGTTCTTCACCGAAGAGTGATTCGTCATTGGAATGGGCTGCCCGGGAGGTGGTTGAGTCTCCGTCCCTGGAGGCGTTCAGGAGGGGACTGGATGTGGCACTTGGTGCCATGGTCTAGTTGTGAGGTTATGGTTACAGGTTGGACTCGATGATCTTCGAGGTCTCTTCCAACCTTGGTAATTCTATTCTATTCTATTCTATTCTATTCTATTCTATTCTATTCTATTCTATTCTATTCTATTCTATTCTATTCTATTCTATTCTATCTTTACAGAATGTTTAGGTATAGGCACTTAAACCAAATGATTCACAGAACTTAGAATCGAAACTGCTTGGGAAAGTGGCAAGGGAGGGATTGGTCAGTGACTGGCAATCCTCCAACCGGAGCAATTTGCACGCCACCCCGACTGAAACACTATGAAGAAAGGCTTGGCTTACTCACAAGCTGAGAACTTTGTGAAGTCTTCCCTCAATAATGTTTATAGTCTACAGACCATGGCACGGATATGCCGTAATAAGGACACAGGAAACGGTGCCGACCGCGTGGCTGTGCCGTGTGGCTGCTGCTGCTCCCAAGATACAGAGGTTCCCCGCCTCGGGGAAGAGGGGCACTATGGCAGTTTAGCAACGCTGGTTCACACGGGTTACCAGGTTTTCTTCTGTGATGATGGATCATGCAGTGGTTGATCCCATGGGGTACTGTCCATGGCACTGCATGCAGCCGGGTGACGGTGGCAAAGTACCATGAAGCCTCTTGGAGCACTGACTTTAGTCCCGGACAAGGTGAACCACAACAACATGGGTGCGCACACAGATACAGGCTTAAAACGGGTGGGGGGGGGCTCATCACCAAACAACCCCTATTTACCATTTGCCCCAGTGAATACTGGTCCAATGAGCATCTGTTGCTAACACAAAGGTTAACCAATGAACTGGCATCTACCAAATACGGTGTAAGCTTATGCTATAAACAGGGAAACAAACATAGCCTGGCCCTTGTGTACCACAGAGGTGAGACCATGCCCAGGTAGGCGGTTTACCTGGACTCAGTGGTGCCAGGATCCCCCCTGCCACCTTCAGAAAGGAGGGGGAACAAAGGAGGGTTAACACACAGAGAAATATGTCCTAGAAATATTTAGGGCACAATCCTGGCCATAAGCATCATTCACTACACTGTGTTAGGTGTGAGCAGATCAGGGATCTGATGAACATGGTGGCCAAACTAAAAGAAGAGGTAGAAAGGTTAAGAAACTATAAGAGACTGCGAAAGGAAAATTGACTATTTCCATAATCTAACCTCTACAAAAGCAGAATATATTGAGGTGAAATGCACATCAGCTATCTCCACCTCAACAGGAAATCTGCAGATTAAATGTTGAATATTGATTTATCAGTCAAGATCAGATCTGGAAAACAGATCTAGTGAAAATAATCAGAGCCCTACCTAAAATCCTCCTAACATACATAAATGTTTTAAAGATTATTTATTTGTTACTGGCTTTTCATTTGGTTAGGTTAGTTTCATTTCTTCTGAGTGCTTTTAAACAGTGACTAAAGCAAAGCAACTGTCTATGCTGTTGTTCATGTCATGCCTAACTGTAACTTTCATCGTACATGTACGAGCAGTTTCTATATACTTATTTATGAACCACTTTACGCTTACTAGGAGATATTTTTGCTTATATTCCTCTACACCTTCCAGAAATGCTTTGAATCACTCAGGTACTGATTTGTGTGTGTGACTATGAAGCACTTTTGAGCATACATATCTTCAAAACAAATCCAGCAGTTGGTGGTTTTGAATTGTTTCACACTTCCTTTTTAGGATGGATCTGGAATATACTGATCCCAGTGATAGAAATCCTTAGCCATAGATGAGGAAAGAGGACTATCATAGTATCATAGTACCAGTCAGGGTTGGAAGGGACCACAAGGATCATCTAGTTCCAACCCTCCTGCCATGGGCAGGGGACACTCTACACTAGATCAGGCTGGCCAGAGCCTCATCCAGCCTGATCTTCTACACCTCCAGGGATGGGGGCCCCAACCACCTCCCTGGACAACCCATTCCAGGGCTTCACCACTATCATGGTGAAGAACCTCCTCCCCACTTCCAGTCTGAATTTTCCCACCTCCAGCTTCATTCCATTCCCCCTAGTCCTATCACTACCTGATAATCTGAGAAGTCCCTCCCCAGCCTTCCTGTAGGCCCTCTTCAGATACATCTTCATACTTCTGTTCTATGAGGCTGTACTGCATTGAGGCTTCTGGGCACAACTGTGCTGTGCATAGCCTGTGATTCTCTAGACTACTAATGGAACCAAGGTTGGTGAGATCTCTGTACATTCAGGGGTTATTTCTGCTTTAGTCTTTATAATGATACTTTGAGAAGCCCAACTCCATTGTGGGGACGTTTAAAGAAAACTTTTATACCTAAGGAAACCTGTCTTATATATTGTTCTCAGTGTACATGTAGTCAGTATTTCATAGAATTTCATAGAATCAGTAATGTTGGAAAAGACCTCAGAGATCATCAAGTCCAACCTGTCACTCAACACCTCATGACTACTAAACCATGGCTTTGAGTGCCACATCCAATCCCCTCTTGAACACCTCCAGAGACGGTGACTCCACCACCTCCCTGGGCAACACATTCCAATGACCGATCTCTCTTTCTATGAAGAACTTCTTCCTAACATACAGCCTAAACCTCCACTGGCACAGCTTGAGACTGTGTCCTCTTGTTCTGGTACTGGCTGCCTGGGAGAAGAAACCAAACTCTGCCTGTCTACAACTTCCCTTCAGGTAGCTGTAGAGAGCAAGAAGGTCACCCCAGAGTCTCCTCTTCTCCAGGCTAAGCAAGCCCAGCTCCCCCAGCCTCTCCTCATACGGCTTGTGTTCCAAACCCCTCAACAACCTTGTTGCCCTTCTCTGGACACGCTCCAGCAAGACAACATCCTTCCTAAACTGAGGGGCCCAGAACTGGACACAGGACTAAAGGTGTGGCCTAACCAGTGGAGTGTACAGGGGCAGAATGACCTCCCTGCTCCTGCTGGCCACACTGTTCCTGATGCAGGCCAGGATGCCCTTGGCCTTATTGGCTGCCTGGGCACACTGCAGGCTCATGATCAGCCTCCCATCAACCAGCGCCCCCAGGTCCCTCTCTGCCTGGCCGCTCTCCAGCCACTCGGACCCCAGCCTGTAGCACTGCATAGGGTTGTTGTGGCCAATGTGCAGAACCCGGCGCTTGGATGTGTTCAATCTCATGCCGTTGGATTCTGCCCATCTGTCCAGCTTGTCGAGGGTCCCTCTGCAAAGCCTCTCTGCCCTCCAGCAGATCAACTCCTGCCCCCAGCTTGGTGTCATCTGCAAATTTACAGGTGATGGACTCAATGCCCTCATCCAGATAATCAATAAAGATGCTAAAGATCATGGGGCCCAGCATGGATCCTTGGGGCACACCACTAGTGACAGGCCGCCAGCTGGATGTGGCACCATTCACCACCATTCTCTGGTCTCAGCCCACCGCCAGTTCCTAGCCCAAGCACTAATGGAGAAAATCTTTAGTTGACTTTACTTAATCAATTTTTTGCATACTTTATGAAATCCTTTTGGCTTAATTCTAAATCTCTGTCCATACACCCATTATCTATATATTCAGCTATTAATTTCTTCATCTGAAAAACAAGTTCTGCCATGTTACTTTTATTTTTGGAATGTTATATATCTTTCTCCATAAAATGAGCATTAAGAATGAAACAGAGTGGAAATCCAACTGCCTTCAAAAATTGGTAAAACAAGTTATGAAGCTATTATGGTTTAAGATTTAGGTTTTAAAACATTCTGATGAGAAATAATAGAAAAATATATGACTTTTTAAAGTAGTAAAATGGGAACTATATATCTTCAAATTACATTTTTTTAAGCTACATAGCTTGACAAGTTTCTGTGTATTACGTTCATGCTAGAAGTAATTGCTGAAAACCAAATCAAGACAAAAGTCAGGATCTTGTGGATACTTGCATATTGAAAACCAAAATGTACGACTATAGGCTATACATATATATATGAACACTCTAGCATCAGTCATTGTTATGAAGAGGTTATTAAATTTATGAATATGAAATATGAATTATGAAAATATGAATTTTTATTAAGGATCAAACTATTAATAACCGATGAATCAACAACTTATATACATGTTCTAGTGCACGCTCGTGAAATACATTCCATAAATGGCCTAGTATTATGATTAGAACTTAATTAAACTATCTACAGACTCTCTCTGTGTTTTATATAACCAGGGGTGCAGTTCCACCGCTTGGCCACTAGATGGCGACTCGGCGGAACGTGGGCGGCTTCTGGCTAATATACAGCGATATTGCAATCTTTGTGTGCGTCAGCGATGACTCTGCCACACGCGGATACTTTGAACTGAGTACTAGTGGGTGGAAAGCACGTAGAAGATATTCTGTAGCTGATGTTTGTAGCAAAGGTGGGGGTCCGGCTGGCTACTGCCGCTGGACTGATTCCTGGTTGCGTTCGGTCCGTGGGGGCAGCCCTGGGAGTCGGCTCGCACCGCAGGGTGAGGCGACGATTGCCGATAGGCGGGCTCAGAGGTTCCCGGTCGGACAATAGCTATGGCGTCAGCCTCGTGGCAAACGGCCTTAGAGGGAGTATGTGGCTTCTCCGTTCCTGGGCTTAAAGGAACAGCGCGATGCTTGAGATAGTCCCTTCTCCCCGACAACTGGGCAGATCTTACCCTCGGGGGCTGGTCCAGTCCTCCGATAGCACGATGGGCTCCCCTGGAGATATGACCGGCTATAGCGACGCTGGCTTCTTGGGCTCAGCGAAGGTCCTCCTCTGGGCTGATCCTCACGATCAAAGTGCTTCTCACAATGCAGAGGCTTCAGTATGTGTGCATGTATGATAGAAGCTAAAAACAAGCTCAACGGCAGAGGCGGTGGCTCGATAGCTGCTCTCCCGAGCAAGTACAGAGGCAAAGTGAAGAGGAGGCAACTTGTTTACCAACAGGAGTAATATTTATAGATTCCTCGAGGCTGGGTTTGACCAATGGGCACTCTGATAGACAGCTGGCTTCAGCCTATAGAAAGCGTGAAGCTGGAATTATGCCCATACTTGGTAATGGTCTTCCTCCTAAAGAAGGGGAGACCTATCCACATGCTGGGGGCCAGATCTAGTATCTGGGCAGAATGTGCCTTCACCACAGTCATCAAAACCAAATTATTACTATCTTGAGACAGAATAGCTTCATGAAATAATAGCCATTCAGTAGAATGTCCTAAATTCATAAATATGAATAAAGAGATCACCATTTTATCAGAGATCAGAGTTATCCAGCTAAAGTTATCTTTTCACTGTACAAAGCTGAAATTCTACTGAATGAAGAATTTGTGTAGTTATGAGAAGCATGGAACTAAACTGTGACATTAAAACATGCAACACATATTTTTCTCCTTTTTTTTGTGTGTGTGTATTTTTTTTTCCCTTTCAGTTAGTTGGTTGGTTTTGTTTTAGTTCATAGGTTTGTTGTTGTCTTGGGTTTTTTGGGTGGTATTCAGGCCTTTTGGGATATTGGGGGATGGGGTGTTATTTTTTGGTTTTGTTTGTTTGGTATGGGTTTTGGAGTTTTTTGGTTGGGTGGGCTTTTTTTTAGAACAAAAGAAAATGGATTAAGAGATACTGAAAAGATAGTATCTTACATCACAGATTTCAAGTGATTGTACCTGTGCATAGCTTTTAGTTCTAGTTTGAGATAGAAGAGAAATAATTCTATTCAGCGATTTTACTTTTCAGATATGTCTCTCCTAAGTAAGTGTACTTCCTGAAATTAACAGCATGTTTTCAGAGACAGTGTCTGATTTAACTTACTGATAACACAATGTTTCTAAAGATTACCAAGGACTGGTATTCACACCAAGCTCACTGCTAAGTCATGTGTACTGCATCAGAGGTGCAAAAAGTTAAAGGTCATAGTACAGGAGCAGACAGGACAGGTGGCCCTAAACTAAGCAGTAAGAGATTCCATTTCATAAATGTCATATTTAGTAAAAAGCCGAGGGATCACAAGAGTCAAGATCTCTTCTTCAATGGCTGATGTCTGAGGAAAACCATCCATTCTGCCTTCCATTCCAGTCTATGAATTCCTGAAACCAGTTCCACAATCCGTCTCCCAAGTCCAGTTCCTGTCTGCTGCTGAGTCCAGTCTGGTACCTCCCCAGTGGCTGCGCACAGCATCAGTTGCAACAGTGGTGTAATTGCTGTCAAGTGGGTCAGGTTTGATACTGGTTTTGTATATATTTGTATATTTCATGTTATTGTTTTCTTTTCCAATCCGTAAGTATCTTTCTCCCTTAATCACTTCTCTTCCCTTTGGGAAGGGAGAGGGGTTAATAGACAACCATTTAGTGGCCACCTCAGTCCTAATATTTTAGAGTATTAGATTGACTATGACAGGCATGCAGGTGGTACATGAACAGACATAATAAGATCCTTTTCTTGTATAATTTGCAAAGGAAAGCTATGCTTACTTGATTAGTCCATCTATTTTGAGCAGAGAAACTGAAAAGCTCTAGGGCTCTGGGGTCTCCCTTAGCCATACACAGTAGGACAAAGTAATGATAAAACTATAAAGGGCATTTTCTAAGCCAAACATGCACAGGACATGATCTTACATCTTAGTTCCACAGAACATACTTTTGGGATAATCAGTCTAGGTGGTATTTGCTTTGTGGCCAAACTTTGTGAATAAACTTAAACTCTAAATAATTTTGATACTTAGTGTGAAATGCAATGTGTTATTAAATTCTGAGTTTAATGTTATGATGTGGTCTTTTAACTCTTTTTTTTTCTTTCTTTTTCATTTTTCCCCCTATCCATGTATTTTATCTTGTTGTGGTTCCATTAAGGCCTTTAAATGCATCTCAGATTAACAGGGTATTAAGTAATCAAAAGGATCTGTAGATATCCTTTAAAGGACATTCATTAGTTTCATGGTGTTGGATGTTTAGGCCTGAGACATATATTTTAAGATTTACCTTAGCAGATTTTTATTTTTCTTAAATAGCAAGGCAAAACAATATGAATAAACAACAAAGTAAGAGGGGTCCTTGCACTGAAATATCTACTTCTAGTAGTTTTAGGATGTGCCTAGATAATTTCCTACAGATCTTAAACAGAAAGTGATAGAATGTAAATAAATCACTACTGGATGTGAAATGGAAAATAACGATAACGTCTAAATAATCCCATTGGATAGATACCTAACATAAAAGTTAGTCTGATAAATTAACTCTCTTTTCAATCTCTTCACTCTGTGTAGATATTAGCACTGGCTTCTGCTGGGTTTGCTGACTTTGAATGCATTCTTGTTGTGGCTGAGTATTAACAAACAACTCTTTGCTCTTTTCTTGTCCCATGTACAGAGGGAAGGGAAGGGTCTAGAGAGTGGGGAAACTCTTGGTAGCCCCCTGTTTTTTCCAGAGGGGTCCTTGTTCTGTTTATAAATTGTAAATATATGTATATTTACAATTTATAATAATAATTTATAATAATATAATAATTTATAATAATTTACAACATATTATGTAAATAGATATATTTATCTATTTTTTATATATATAGTATTTTGTCCATATTCATTATATTTCATATTTAGATTCTAGTTTTGCTTGTAAATGCAGCTTCATTTGCTTTTCCAACTGAGCTGGTCTGGTAATTTTATTGTGGGAGGATGTAATTTCAACCCACCACACTATTTTTGGACCAGTGTAATTTTGTCATGAGAGCAAGCCTAACATTGTTGCCTAACATGTTGGGGTTTTGTTTGTTTGTTTGTTGTTGTTTTGTTTCTGTGGAGTTTTTTCTTTTTTGTCTGACTTTTTGTGGGTTTAGGTTTTTGTTAGTTTTTCAGTTTTTTCCTCCTTGTCCATGCTGCTGCTGAACTTCTGATTGCCAAACTCAGAGCCACAGGATACTAGTCTATAATAGACTCAAAAAGTTTGGTAAAAAAGAAAACCAAAACCCAGAAATAACAACAAAAAAAGTGATCAAAACCCCAAAGGTTTTTATTCATTTAGAACATCAGTAAAAATGCCTATCTGACATATTTTATCCTCTCTCCTCTTCTGTTCTTCTTCCTGATATCCCTAAGGATCATTTTATCAAAAGAACACTTTCTGTAGAGAAATCAAGCATCAGTTTTGACTCCAAATCTCTAAAATTGAGAATACAAGGTAAGTGACTCTAAGCAGTGTCACTTCATTACTTCTATTACGTGGGAAACTTGGAGATTTCAGGGATATTACCTGTATCTATGAAACTGTGACCAATAGGCAGGCACCCATGCTACAGTGAAACCTCATTCTACAGCTACAAAAACTGGTAGGGAAAGTGCAATTTCCATAATCTGAATTTTTATGTCAAATGGCATGGAGTCACTTTCATCATGACTATGTATGTGTATATCAGCCACAGTGTCACTGGTACAAGAAATGCAGAAAATATTATAAGCCTAGCTATAAGTAATTTCTTTGTCTGGAATCATGCTTTATAGTGGAATTTAATATCTGATAATATGTAATCAGAACTTTATCTGGTAAACAGAATGACATCAAGTTAGTGCTGAGGTTTTTTCTGAAAATTCCAATTACAAAGACAAGTTTCACAAATATTATTAAAAGCAGCTGAGGGAAGAGGTGTTGCTTAGCCTGGGGAAAAGAAGGATTAAGGGAGACCTTACCACTCTTTAAAACTACCTGAATGGAGACTTCAGTGATGTGGGTGTCAATTCCTTCTCCCAAGTAAAAAACAGTAGGAAAAGAGGTTAATGGTCACAAGTTGTACCAAGGGAGGTTTAGATTGGATATAGGGGAAAAAGATCTTCACCTAAGGGGCTGTTAAGCATTGGAACAAGCTGCTCAGGGAATTGTTTAAGTCATCATTCCTGCAGGTATTTAAAAGATGCATACATGTCATATTTAAGCATATGGATTAGTGTCAGACTTTACTGTTCTAAAGTAATGATTAGACACAATGATCTTAGAAGTCCTTTCCAATCTACATGATTCTACATGTCTAAGATTCTATGATACTGTTTTCAGACATGTCAGAAACTAACTAAATTAGTGATGTAAGTTTAAAAAAAATTGTGGATTTTTGTTTAATTTTGAGAACTTGCTTTCCAAAAGCCACACAGAACTTGTCTGATTTTTAGTTTCTCTATGCCAACAATCTAAGACATGCAAACTGTTTTCAAAGAAATTCTCAATTCACAGATAGGTAATGTTAGTTAATGTTTGCTTATGTCATTAAGTATTTATGTGTTGCAGGGACATAAACTGGAACATTCAAGTGTAGTTCACTGTCCTAAGGAGTATGAAGCCCATGAGAAAAACAATTAGGACTCTAAATTTTTGGAAAGCAAACTTTCAGCTCTTCAAGGAGTTAGTAAATAGGACCCCATGGGAAATGACCACCAGGGACAAGGGAATGGAACAGTGATGGCATATCTTTAAGGATGCTCTCTATAGAGCACAAAAGATCTCAATCCCCACATGTAAGAAATTGGGCAAGGAGGACAAGAGACCACCATGATTGAGCTGTGATCTGCTGATCAAACTAAAGGGCAAGATGTGGCTTCACAGGAAACAGAAAGAGGGACAGGCATCCTGGGAAGAGTATAGGGACATTGCCTGGCTGTGTAAGGTTGAGGTCAGGAAAGCCAAGGCACAGCTGGAACTGAACTTGGTAAGGCATGTAAACAAAACCAAGAAAGGCTTCTGCAAGTACATTAAGCAGAAAGGTTAAAGAAAGTGTACCCCCAGTGAGGAACAGTGGGGAACTTGTATCAATGGATGAGGAGAAGGCTGAGATTCTCAACAACATTTTTTCCTCAATCTTCAGTGGCAGCCCCTCTCTTCATGGCTCTCGTGTCAATGGAACTCACATTGGAGACCAGGGTGACATGGTCCCTCCCACTGTAAGTGAAGACAAGGTATGTGATCCTCTCAGGAACCTGAAGATGTACAAGTCCATGGAACCTGATGGGATGCATCCCAGAGTCCTGTGGAGGAAGGGGGCTGCCTTGTTGGCTGTGCTCTGCTGGAGGAGGGGAGGGAGAGATCCCAAAGTCCAAATCCAAGTTCTTCTCTGAGCAGCCTCTTCAGCTCCATGCATTGCAGCAGGCAGAACTTAGGACACAGAGGGAGGGTTCCTCCTGGTCTGCCTCTTTCAGGCTACATGGTGATGTCTCTGTCCTTTCTCTCCTGGTATTTTCTTCATTTTCTTCTGAGCAGCATTACCCAGGTATTTTCCTTCTTTGAGCCAGTAGTTGCTCAGGTCTTTTATACAGTTTTTTAGGTATGTGTCCAGGTGGTGAATCCATTGTCCTTTTCACTGTCCTCCCTTTCCAGGTTAGCTGATGGGTGGAGATCTTGTCTATGCACATTCCAGAGAGTTGTTATCCAGTGACATCTGCCCAATGCACATCAGCTACTGTTGGGCAAGGAGCAAAGGTGATTTTATCTGTGTTGATTCACATCAAGAGAGACAAGATTTGGTCTCTTACAACCACTTTCCATGACATTTGAAAAGTCCTGCCAGTCAGGTGAGGTCCCTGGGGACTGGAAGAAAGGAAACATTACACCCATTTTTCAAAAGGGTAGAAAGGAGGACCCTGGTAACTACTGATGTGTCAACCTCACCTCTGTGTCTGGGAAGATCATGAAACAGATCCTCTTAGATGACACAATGAGGTACAAGGAGGACAGGGAGGTGATTAAAGACAGCTGACATGGGTTTAGTAGGGCAAATCCTACCTGACTAAGCTTGTGGCCTTCTATGACAAAGTGACTATGTCAGTAGATAAGGGATGACCTATGGATGTGATCTTTCTGGACTTCTGCAAGGCCTTTGACATGGTCCCCCACAACATCCTACTTGCCAAATTGGACAGATATGGATTGTTCAGTGGATAAGGAATTGGCTGTATGGTCACATTCAGAGGTAGTGCTCAATGGCTTGAAGTGAAGATGGAAAGCAGTGACAAGTGGTGTCCCTCAGGGATCTGTACTGGGACCTGTACTGTTTAATATTTTTATCAATTATATAGATAGTGAGATTGAATGCACCATCGGTAAGTTTGCAGATTACATCAAGCTGTGTGGTGTTGTTGATACACCAAATGCATGGGACATCACCCAGAGGGACCTGGACAAGCTGGAGAGATGGGCCCAGGTGAACCTCATGAAGTTCAAGAAGCAAGTGCAAGGCTCTGCACCTGGGCTGGAACAATCCTTTCTACCAATACAGCCTGAGGGATGAGGTGTTAGAAAGCAGCTCTGTGGAAAAGGATTTGGGGATGTTGATGGATGAGAAGCTGGACATGTCTCACGGCACTTGGCGAGAGCTGGCATTGCCATCTTCCCATGTGCCTGCTGCTCAGGATCACTGTGTCACCAGTGGCACATTTGAAAAGCCAGTGGTGGCTCATGGGAGCTTCCATTTCAGCAGGAAGCTCTCTTGGGAACACACCGCTACCAGCAGCCTCAGAGGGCATTAACTGCTTTCCTTTTCAGCCTAAGAGAAAGGCAGGACCCCAGCAGTGTCACGGCACTCAGCGAGAGTTGGCATTGCCATCTTCCCACGTGCCTCCTGCTTGGGATCGCTGCATCATGACCACCACATTTAACAAGCCAGTGGCAGCTTGGGGGATCTTCCATTCCAGCCTGTGTGTTCTCGCTCAGCTGCGGCCAGACACACACACTGATGCACTTTTTCTAATTTGTTGTCCAATAGGTCACGTGGCCAGGGACAGGCATGGTGGTAACTCGTAGCAATAACTCCTTCAAAAAAATCAGTGTTGACTCAGACTGAGGGGAATATAAGTAGGTAGGTAGGTGTCATAAGCAAGAGGTAGGTGTCGAGGCATCTGACTGCAAAGAGTGCTGGAGCCTGGCACTTGAGATGCAGAGTAGTGGGGACAACTCCTGCATCAGGTGTGAGGAGATCGACTATCTGCTTAACCTGGTGGCCAGACTGAAGGACAAGGTTGCTAGACTTAGAGCTGTAAGGGAATGTAGAAGGGAGACAAGCTCGAGTAACCAGGCTCTGCAGGCTTCCCCAACAGAGGCTGGTTATCCAAAAAGCAGCAGGGAATGGATGCAGGTTCCTCTCAAAAGACACAAAGTAAAACCTTCTTGCCTCCCCTCACCTCCCCAGTGGCCTTGAAAAAACAAGTATAGGGCACTGGAGGTTGAGGTGGTGATATGATTCTGGAGGACACACCATCTGGGGTTTTGCTTTGAGGCTAAACAGCCTGAGGATAAACAGCCTAAGGCAAACAGCCTAAGGTTAAACAGCCTTCCCCTGGCATCAGGTCTTGCTCCCTTAAAAAAAGGAGGGTAACTGTTATTGGTGATTCCATCCTGAGGGGAGCAGAAGGCCCCATATGTTGGCCAGACCCTTCTCACAGTGAAGTTTGTTGCCTCCTGGGAGCTCCAAGTTAGAGATGTTACCAGAAGGCTGCTTAGTCTGGTGAAGCCCTCTGACTACTATCTCTTAATAGTTACGCAGTTCAGGAACGATGATGTTGCAACCAGAACTCCCAGGGTTATCAACAATGACTCCAGGGCCCTGAGAGATCTGGTTGAGGGGGTCACGTGCACAAATAATATTTTCCTCAATACCCATACTTGCAGGAGGGAATACCAGAAGGAACAGGTCAGCAGCTATAATCAAGAAGGGGCTTTGAGGCTGGTGCAGTCAAAAGCAATTTTGGGATTTTTGATCTTGAAGAACTTTCTACTGCCCCAGGTGAGCTGGCAACAGATGGAGTACCTCTGTCCCAGAGAAGGGGAAAGATCAGAGTGTATGAGGAATGGCCTATCCCTCAAAGGGAAAAAGATTCTAGGAAGGAATTGGCAGGTCTCATTGATAGGGCTTTAAACTAGATTTGAAGGGGAAGGGGCTGAAACCAGTCCACTCAGGCAGGAGTCTGGGGGTAATAAGCTAGAGCCAGAGGTGAAACCAACAGCCCAGCTGCAGTGCATGTATACTAATGCACGAAGCATGGGCAACAAACAGAGAACTGGAAGCCTTGTTGCAGCAGGAAAGTTATGATATAGTTGCCATCACAGAGACATGGTGGGATGACTCACGTGACTGGAGCACTGCAACTGATGGCTACAGGCTCTTCAGGAGAGAGAGGCGAGGAAGAAGGGGTGGAGGGGAGGTGGCCCTGTACATCAGGGAGGCACTAGATGCCATTGAGCTAGAGATCAGGGATGATCGGGTTGAGTGCTTGTGGGTGAGAATTAGAGGGAAGACCAGCAGGGCAGACATCCTGGTTGGAGTCTATTATAGACCACCCAACCAGGAGGAAGATGTTGATGAAGCATTCTATAGGCAGCTTAAGGCTGTCTCAAGATCGCCTGACCTCGTTCTCATGGGTGACTTCAACCTGCCTGATATCTGCTGGGATCTCAACACAGCAGAGAGGAGGCAGTCTAGGAGGTTCTTAGAGTGCATGGAGGACAGCTTCTTATCCCAGGTGCTGTGCGAGCCTACCGGGGTAAGGCTCTGCTTGACCTCCTCTTCACCAGAGGGAAGGGCTGGTGGGTGATGTGGTGGTTGGAGGGTGTTTAGGGGCCAGTGACCATGAGATAATTGAATTTTCAGTACTCAGTCAAGCTAAGAGGCAGCAGAAGACCTCCACTCTGGACTTCAGGAGGGCAGACTTCAAGTTACTCAAGGAACTAACTCAGAAGGTTCCTTGGGAAACAGAACATTAAAAATAAAGGGTCCGGGCGAGCTGGACCTACTTCAAGGCAGAACTCTTGAAGGTGCAGGAACAGGCTGTGCCAATGTGCCGGAAGATGAGCCGCCGGGGCAGACGGCCAGCCTGGATAGGCAATGAACTTCTACAAGAACTAAGGGGAAAAAGAGGGTGTATCATCTTTGGAAGAAAGGGGAGGCAACCCATGGAATGTTTAAGGATGTTGCTAAGACATGCAGGAAGAAAATTAGGGAGGCAAAAATACATTTGGAACTCAGACTGGCCTCTGCTGTGAAGGACAACAATAATTCCATCTATAAAGATATTAATAACAAGAGGAGGGGCAAGGACAACCTCCGCTTCTTGGTGGAGACGGAGGGGAATGTTGTAACAAAGGATGAAGAAAAGGCAGAGGTACTCAACACCTTGTTTTCCTCAATCTTTTCTAGCAGGACAGAATGTCTTCCAGACAGCTGGCCTGCAGAGCTGGCAGAAGAAGCTCTGTGTTCCAGGAGGGGGATAATTTGAGATGTTCTCAGCTGCTTGGATCCATACAAGTCCATGGGACCGGATGGGATCCATCCTAGGGTGCTGAGGGAGCTGGCAGATGAGCTGGCCGGGTCGCTCTCCATCATTTTCAGCAGTCCTGGCTCACTGGAGAGGTCCCAGAAGATCAGAAGCGGCTGCCCAGCATGGTGCCCCTCCACAAGAAGGGCCAGTTGGAAGAGCCAGGGAATTATAGGCCTGTCAGCCTGACCTCCAGTGCCAGGCAAGATTATGGAATGGGTCATCTTGAGTGCGTTCACACAGCACTTCCAGGATGGCAGGGCTCAGGTTCCAGCCATCATGGACTTAGGAAGGGCAGGTCCTGCCTGACCAACCTGATCTCCTTCTATGATCAGGTGACCCACCTGGTGGATGTGGGAGGCCTGTGGATGTGGTCTACCTGGACCTCAGCAAGGCCTTTGACACCATCCCCACAGCAAACTCCTGGCCAAGCTGGCAGCCCATGGCTTGGACAGGAGCACACTCTTGCTTAGGATAGGAACTGGTTAGAGGGCCAAACCCAGGGAGTGGTGGTGAATGGTGCCACATCCAGCTGGTGGCCTGTCACTAGTGGTGTGCCCCAACGATCAGTGCTGGGCCCCATGCTCTTCAACATCTTTATTGATGATCTGGATGAGGGCACTGAGTCCATCACCCGTAAATTTGCAGATGACACCAAGCTGGGGGCAGCAGTTG
>JAWKAJ010000154.1:0-33110 GCA_033816785.1 Picus viridis
GATCACCTCCACCAGACCAGGTCTTTCAAGATTTCCCATTCATGCTCTCTGTGTTATCAGAGCCATCCACTTAGACCAGGTGGAATCTGTTGCATGATGTGGTGTGGAACCTTTGCCTTTGAACATCCAATTCAAAACTGGTAATCTGGGAGCTAAGAGGAGTTGTGATTCAGTTCCAATGACTTCAGAAGCTGCTTTTACTCCTTCATAGGCAGCTAGAATCTCTTTCTCTGTTGGAGTATAGTTAGCCTCTGAACCTCTGTAACCTCGACTCCAGAAACCAAGAGGTCGTCCACGTGTCTCACCTGGAGCTCTTTGCCACAAGCACCAGGTTGGACCATTGTCACTTGCAGCCGTGTACAAAATGTTCTTAATGTCTGGACCATCTCGGACAGGTCCTAGACCCATTGCTTGCACTACCTCTTGCTTTATCTGGTCAAAGGCTGCTTGTTGTTCAGGTCCCCAGTGGAAATGGTTTCTCTTTCGAGTCACATCGTACAGAGGTTTCACAATCTGACTGTATCCAGGAATGTGCAGCCTCCAAAATCCCACTATCCCCAAGAAACGTAGAGTTTCTTGTTTGTTCATGGGATTTGCCATGGTAGAGACTCTATTTACCACATCCACTGGAATGTGTCGGCGTCCATCCTGCCACCGCACTCCCAGAAACTGGATCTCTCTGGTAGGTCCTTTCACCTTGTCTCGCTTGATGGCAAAACCTGCGTTCAGAAGAATGTCAATGATTTTGTTACCTTTCTCGAAGACTTCCTCAGCAGTTTTTCCCCAGACGATGATGTCATCGATGAACTGGATGTGTTCTGGAGCACCACCTTCCTCCAGAGCATCGTGGATCACTGCATGACAGATGCTTGAGCTGTGGATCCAGCCCATTGGCAATCTGTTGAAAGTGTACTGGATTCCTCTCCAGGTGAAAGCAAACTGAGGCCTGCATTCCTCTGCTATGGGAATAGAGAAGAAAGCATTAGCAATGTCTATGGTAGCATACCATTTGGCCTCTTTGGATTCCAGCTCATATTGCAGTTCCATCATGTCTGGTACTGCTGCACTCAGAGGTGGAGTTACTTCATTCAGGGCTCGATAGTCGACTGTCAGACGCCAATCTCCATTCTGCTTTCACACAGGCCACACTGGACTGTTGAAAGGTGAATGAGTTTTGCTGATGACTTTCTGACTCTCCAACTGACGAATCAGATTCTGAATGGGCAACAAAGAGTCACGGTTGGTTCTGTATTGTCTGTGATGCACAGTCTGAGAAGCAACCGGCAATTTAATGTCCTGAATCTTGTGCTGTCCCACAACTGCAGGTTCATCAGAAAGCTCAGGTCTAACAGACAACTTCAGTTTTTGTCCATCAGTTTCTACAGATGCTACTCCAAAAGCCCATTTGTAACCTCTAGGGTCTTTGAAACGCCCTTCTCTCAGAAAATCAATTCCCAGAATACAAGGTGCGTCCGGTCTGGTCACAACTGTATGCTTTCTCCACTGCTTACCAGTTAAACTTATATCAACCTCCAACTTAGTTAACTCTTGAGATCCACCAGTGACTCCCAGAATAGTTATAGCTTCTGATCCCTGATAATTTGATGGCATTATGGTGCACTGAGCCCCTGTGTCAACCAAGGCCCTGTACTTCTGAAATTGTGAAGTGCCAGGCCACTGGATGTACACATCCCAATAGATTCTGTTATCTCTGTTACCCCTCTCCTCCCCCTGGCGGGAGGCAGGGCACCCCTAGTTATGGGGAACATGCCCACATGTGCAATGAGCACATGGTGCGGTGTTGGAACTGGAGCCACTGTTGGAGCTATTAGAGTTGTCCTGGGGAACTGTAGAAGTAACAGCTACCCTTCTGGTATTGCTACCTCGGGTTCTGCCACTTTGCAGTTCCCTCAGTCTCCTGAAAAGATTAGCAGTTGGTTGACCATCCCATCTGTTCATGTTCTCACCAAACTGATCATGCAGAGTTATCCAGATACTCGCACGTGATTGCCTTGGTGGTCTGTTTTGGTTGGACCTGTTTTGGAATGACCTGTTTTGGAATGACATCCTTGGAGGACGTCTATTCCTCACAGAGGAAACCTGTATCCATCTGGAGGAAGAATTGGAATTATCTCTTTGTGCCAATTGGGAGATGGTATTTTTAATTTCATCCTTCAGCTCTTTCATGTAATTCTTCATTTCACCAGACAGAGTTTCAGTGGCTGAAACCAGAGAAACACGTGTCATGCTGTCCTCCAATTGTCTCATCTGATCAGTGAATTGGCCAACTGTAGGAGAAGCTCCACCATAATTTCTTGCCACAATTCTGCTTGCCAGAATATTTGCATAATTAGGAGGAGCAAGTTTGATGAGCTTTTTAGCAAGACCAGTTCCTACAGGAATTTCATCAGGATTCAGAGTCTCATGGCCACCATAGAGTACCTCTCTAACAGCAAATTCTCTCAGACACTTGATTCCCTCATCTATGGTAGTCCAGGGTTTAGCATTCCATGGAAGATCATCCCGGGAAGGATACCTCATGAGAGTTGCCATTAAGAGGCGTATCCACAGAGTAACCTTACCGAGAGTCCTGCCTAGATGTCTATCTATTCCATTATCCTTTGAGAGAGTTCCTAGTTGGGCTGCTGACTTGTCTCCAACTACCAGAGCTGGAGCACCTGTATCATAGCATCTACCAAGCCAAGCTAGGATTGGCTCCTTATCTGCTCTGATGTAATCTTTACGCACATACCTCAATTCTTCCCTGGGTGACGAACAGCTCTCAATGTCATCTGACTCCTCCTCCTCTGCCTCATCTTCCTGAAGTTCTTGTCCCAATAATCTTACTGTCACTCTCCTAAGAATCTGCTTAAGGTCAGGGGTACCACCTTTAGTTGTTCTGCTATCAGCAATTTGCCCTGCATCTCCATCCAGTGATGATCTCAATAACTCAGCTATATCTTTAAGACAAACCTTTTCCTCCATCTCAGCAGGTCTCTTTGAGCAGAAGTTCCCTCACCAGGATCCTGCTGCTCTCCCCCATCAGCATCTGGATCAGCTTTGCCCTTTTTTCCTCTCGTACTTAAAACAGCTACCTGCTTAACTGGAGCTGTGTTTGGATTTACAGCTGGCTTAATAGAAGCTGACAGGTTTTGAGACGAATCAGCTGCTGTGGAGGACACTTCCGGTCCTGCCGAAGAAGAAGGAGGAAATGGCTTTGCCCCATTAATGGCTGCCGAGGGCGTGGAAGCCATGTTAGGAGCTGCCACTGCCGCTGGCTGATTGCCAGAGCCACCAACAGCACCGTTCAGAGCAGCCTTTCCGATGGACTTTTTAGCCTTGTCGCTAACTGATACAGATTCTGCATTTTCCTCATCACTAGATACCTCTGGGGTAGAGTTAGAGCTGTGCTTTCTGCGTTTCGATCTACGCTTAATTACAAAGCACGCTTTAGCCACTTTTTTCTCCCGATACAGAGCATATAATAAGAACACATTACTTATCACCAACAGCAGGATTGCACACATAAAATAAATCACCTTCGGATCCCAGCCATCACTTAAAACAACCTTTTCGCCTACCGGGATCTTAAACTCCTTTATCTCTATGGGCAGAGTGCTAGAGGTCACATTCCCGTATCTGTTAAGCCAGAAGAATCCCAGGCACCAGTCGTAAAGAAGCTGAATCTTATACTTAAACCATAAATACAATTTATACATCAAGTATCTGCCTAAGCGATCGAAAATCAATCCCAGAACATGCTTATAGATAAGGACCCCAAAAATTGAAAAGAACAGATGCTCCAAAAGCCAAAGCACTTTCATGTTTGCAACTCCGACTCGAGCAGGCAATAAATCAAGCAACCTTTTAGCCCAGCTTCTGGACAGCAATTATCCACAAGCCCCACGTTGGGCGCCAATTAAAAATATGTGGTGGAGTAGGAAGGTTCCCCCCACACACAAAAGAATTCCACAGCTAACTCAGCCGGAGAAGCAGATGAAAGCTGTATTTTACAAGCAGATATGGAATGCAATGAATATGTACAAAAATATACAATATTTACATATATATATATAGAAATATACACCAAAGTATGTAATACAGGAAACCTTTCCCCAACCCCCCTGCGGCCAGGGGGTTCGGCCTGCCGCTCCCTTCTCCCTCCCTACCTCCCCTTTTTCCCAAAAGGGTTAGAGAGAGAGAAAGGAAGGTAATTAAAAGGGGAAAACTTTGTTAAAGCTCAAAGCGAATGCAAAAAAGTTAGTTTTCTTATCTGGTTAGAAGGAATCGTAGAGAGAAACGAGCCAGCTCACAGCACAGGGGGAAGAAGAAAAACGACTGCAGACTGACTCCCCCCGACTGAAAGACTAAACAAAAAAAACTACAACCGGGTCCCACCAATGAAATTGAATTAGCATATCATTGTTTTCATTCTAATATCAAAATATTCGCCCAGAGTGTTCAGAAAGTGTCTCTTTCTTAAAGGCACAGCCTAAACCGGTCACACTGTGATCCATTCTATTACATATCTAAAACCAGCCCTTTTACCCTTTTCCTGATTTTTCTGTTCTTCTATATGGTAGTTGGCATGCTTTTCCTAAAACTGTCAGACACAGCATCTCCCTTACAATATTTGTATTCCTCCAACAAGTGACACTTGCCATCTGTTGTCTCTAATTGAAGAAGATGTAAAAACATGGATTGTACAAAACTGATAAAATATACTAGTATCCACCCTTGCAGATGTATTTTATCTCAATTGTACACACACACATATTCTGCTTGTCAATTATCTCACTTTTTAAAGTGTTTAATCATCAAATTTAGATTATACTATCTTTGCAAATTATTTCTGATTAGAGTATCTGAAAAAAAAAACACCAATTTTTTATATTTTATCCCCATTTGTCATTTTCAATAGAAATGCATGTGTTTAACAATAGAGTAGAAAATTACAGTCTCTCATTACAGAGAGAATTATCAAGAGAACTTAGAAACCTAGCTTGTGCTTTTCTATGCAGTGCAGTTACTTATGTTTCTGAAACATACTTTGTTATGGATACTTCCTGGCAATTCTGCCACCAGCTCAGCTAGGTGTCTGACAAGCAGGAAGATTTAGAAACAAATCAATTTAGATATTGCAATAGGTTTGATTGCAACATATCTTAGACCAATAGCAACTGAGGTATCTCTGTATTAGAAAAAGAAGGGAGGCAAATACTTTAGTTTTCTGTTATTTGTTTGTTGCTAGGAAAATGACACAAGGTACAGCTATAATGAGATGCCTAAGCAACCTAGACTTCACTCAGTGTAAGGTAATTAAATTAAAACTGGTACATTTCCTTTTGATAAATATTCTAGAATCTAACTGAAAATCAAGGCAAGTAAAGAGGGTTTCTGTGATTCAGTCCGATTGTCTTGCATTAGAGACTGAAAGAAATAGGAAATGCTCTTGTTCTGAATAAACACACAAAGGTAAATTTTCAGTGCTTCTTCACTTGCACTGTATACAACAACTTACTGATTACACTATGCAGAAGTAAACTTCTGCTTTTTATGGCTATTTTATGGCTCACTGTGATTCTGATTAGATTTTAGGAAGCAATTTCATATTGTAAATATTTCTTCCATATAGAGGAGCATTTAAAAAAAATCGATCATTAACACAAAACAATAGCCAAATTCTATTGTATAAAATTTGCAACAGCACTGCTGTCCATGATACTTTGTGACATGCACCACTAACATGCTTGCTACAGATGTGAATTCGAATGTAGGCATGTTCAGCTACTGCTTCTGTTTTAAAAAGTATTACTAATACCTTATAATGTAATAAGTTTTCAGGTTTCATTGGTACATATGGTTTAGACAGTTGTATATGTCATCACATACAGTGCAATATCATTCTGACATCATGTCAGCTTTAAAATTAAAGCACTGGCTGGAGCTATGTATCATGGGGCTTGTAGTTTGGATTGTCATGAGATGAGAGTCTTTGTGTTTCCTGTTGCTGTTTCCAGTTTCCAGTTTTAAGGTGTTGATCTATTCCACTGGGCTGGCTACAGGCTTGGGCAGTGGGTGGGATTGTTTTGTCTCTGGCTTCTGTTGCTGCTTTTGCTGTGTTTTTCTGCAAAATAAGCTAAGGTAATTGTACTCCGTATCATCTCATTAGACACTCCTTATCTCAAATCAGGGGTTGTTTGGGGTTACTTTCCCTTCTGTCTGTGTGTAGGGGGATTACTTTTGAGAGCAGACTGTCCTAAACCAGGATGATATGACTGCGCTTAGAAACGAGCATTATTTTCAGTGAACTCAGGGACAACATTCCTAGTAATTCTTCACAGGAATAAGATCTAGCTCATTGTATTACAATAATACAATAATAATTTTCTAAAGGTATTTGATCTCTGTAACTGAAGAGCAGTTTCAGCCAATGCATAAACTGAAAGAGATACAACAATATTGAAACATATTTTCATTTCCTTGATATTCAGTATAAAACAAACCTGCATCTGCAGCCAGTCTTCCCAGAGAAAGCAAAATGTTCATTACTTTGACAAATACTAATACCACATAGTATCCTTGTACTGCTCCTTTTACTGAAATTTTCATTGTGAATCTTTTGAACTAAGCTTTGGGTGATGTTCTTTGTACTGTATAGATGATAAGCTTTTATTTATGTTTAGTTTTCATTCTCTGTTCATAGTGGTTGAGAGTAATCAGGAAAAAAGTTAGAAATAGAGACAACATAATTCTCAAGCTATTGTTTCATACAGGAACTAAAAAATATTTTCTTACAGTTACATCTGGATCCTAAGTCAATAGTAAAATAATGTCTTGATACTTATCTTGCAAAAGTTACAGTAGCTCTCCAAAGGCACAATGATCTCTCATGATAAAAGTTCGCATGCATTTATTTTTTAAGAGTTATTATTATTATTATTAAGTATTATTATTATTACCACCATCATCATTTTTCTTATAGTAAGAGGTTTTCTGATAATTTCATACAAAGTACAAAAGTAACAAACTGATCAATTACTTCTTGAAAAATTTTCATTTACAATACCTCTTTGCAGTACCTGGTCCTGTGCCATTCTCTGTAACAACAGTTGAGTACTTATTTGGTTGTTTGGGATCCTATAAACAAAGCACTTGATCATATGAGAACATTCAACACTCCATGAAAATAAGTTTATAAGCAGAGGTTATTAAATAGTGGGTCATGAGGTGGTGTTAAAGGGAAGACATGATTTCTGTCCTTTGTCCTAATACTTTGAAAATGTAAGCCAGGCTTTAAGAGAGAGAGTAAAAATCGTTTATATAATTTCAATTTAATCCTACAGGAAATTCAAATTTAAGGTTATAAATATTCCTTTAAATAAGATAGAGAAGGATAATTTAATCAGATACAAAGAGGATCCAGAACTTCCTTACTCAGATAAGAAAACACTATCATTGTTAATCTGCAAGTATTAGTCAATGAATAACACTAAAATTTCATACAAGAACAAGATTTGTTAAATAGACATGCATACATTTCAGATAGAGATAAACGTGTCTTTGGCATTTTAAGGAATTTCCGTGGATCAGGTATAGATACCCAGACTCCTTGCATGTTAATATGTCTTCAAGGAAAATGATTGTTTCCTATTTTTGCAGAAATAGATAAATTATTTGTTAATCAAATTGTAATAGCAATTATTTATAAAGAAGGTTACTGTGATTGCCCTGTAACTTAAATCACAGATTATTTGGGCCTTTTCCTTCTGTTCAAACTTGTACTTTTTGCACAACACCTGGAACAGTAAGTCTTAAAATATCCAAGTTCAAGGTAGTGTCATAAAGTACAGTACAGAAGTTAATATAAGTCATAAATTCAATGTCCTAGATAATTGTTAATTAATGCAAAAACAGTGAACAAATTCTTCTTTCAGTAAATGATAATATACTGCATTTGTATTCATACATTTTAGTTTCCTGACCCTCTGTCAGAGCTTTCATGAAATAGAGCAAATGATTTTGTCCAATCATCTCATCATACTGAATATTTTCATAAATACCTCAGCTAATTATAAAATCCACTCTGAAGGTCTACATAGCCTTCAATGAACCAATATATTACATAGAAATATGGCAAATCAGAAATGACCATCAAATAGATTTCCCTTCACAGAGATCTCCTTTTCAATATACCTAGAGGGAAACACAACATGTAAGCTAGGAAAGAGAAAGCATGAGATATAGTAAGTTTAAAGAAACAGAGATGTGCCTGGAATGAGAATGATCATTAATTACAGATATATTTTCCCTGTGCATTTATTTCCCAATGTAAATAGGAATGTAGATCGGATAGTGATCTCTCATAAAATTATTACTTGTTTATCCTGAGAACTCATGTGCTTATTGGTATGATTTTACACATTCAGGATTATCCTCCCTCCTATTAGTTTTCCTTTTCATAAATGGAACATTATTGTCTTTTTCCAGAGAACTGACACCTGCAACCAAAAGTCACTAGTAGTGTGTGCCAAGGATCAGTGCTGGGGCCCATGCTCTTTGACATCTTTATTGATGATCTGGATGAGGGCATTAAGTCCATCATCAGTCAATTTGCAGACAACACCAAGCTGGGGGCAGGAGCTGATCTGCTGGAGGGTAGAGAGGCTTTGCAGAGGAATCTCGACAGGCTGGACAGATGGGCAGAATCCAATGGCATGAGATTGAACACATCCTAGTGTCGGGTTCTGCACATTGATCACAGCAACCCCATGAGTGGCTGGAGAGTGGCCAGGCAGAGAGAGACCTGGGGCTACTGATTGATGGTAGGCTGAACATGAGCCTGCAGTGTGCCCAGGCATCCAAGAGGGCCAATGGCATCCTGGCCTGCATTAGGAACAGTGTGGCCAGCAGGAGCAGGGAGGTCATTCTGCCCCTGGACACTGCACTGGTTAGGCCACACCTGGAGTCCTGTGTCCAGTTCTGGGCCCCTCAGTTTAGGAGGGATGTTGTCTTGCTGGAACGTGTCCAGAGAAGGGTGATGAAGTTGGTGAGGGATTTGGGACACAAGCCCCATGAGGAGAGTCTGAGGGAGCTGGGGTTGCTTAGCCTGGAGAAGAGGAGACTGAGGCGTGACCTCATTGCTCTCTACAACTACCTGAAGTGAGTTTGTAGACAGGCGGAGGTTTGTCTATTCTCCCAGGCAGCCAGCACCAGAACAAGAGGACACAGTCTCAAGCTGTGCCAGGGGAGGTTTAGACTGGATGTTAGGAGGAACTTCTATACAGAGAAAATGATTGCCCATTGGAATGGACTGCCTGGGGAGGTGGTGGAGTCACCATCATTGGAGGTGTTCAGGAGGAGACTTGATGGGGTGCTTGGTTGCACGGTCTAGTTGTTTGGGTGGGTTGGATTGGTTGATAGGTTGGATGGGATGATCTTGAAGGTCTCTGCCAACCTGGTTTATTGTATTGTATTGTATGGTATTGTAAAAGATACTGTGAAGTTTCTCTTTTTATACTTGATTTTACATAGGTACTCGACACTTTGCAAGAGCATCTGCTTATTTCCTGTAATATATAAATCATTATCGTCTGCTTTTTCATATATAAATGAGCATTCAGTATTCTGTACACAAATCTAACTTGGAAAAATTATCTTAGAATAAAACAAGAACAATAAACAAACAAACCAATCAACCAACCAAAAGAAAACCAAACCAAACTAAACCAACAAAACAAAACCCCACAAAACCAACCAACCAAACAAAAAACAACCCAAAACAAAACAGCAACAAAACAAAATGTAGGAGAATGGTTGGTTTTGGATAGCTTTGGACCAGCTATGTTTTGCCCTTGAATTAGGAAAGCACACCTTATCAGTAACTGACAGAAAGGAAGAGGGAAATATAGGGGAAGATTTGCCTTTGCTCGAATTAGAGAAGGTTATGTATGGTCTCTGAATTAGAAAAGAAAGTAAAACATCTTGCAGCTGAAGGGAGAAGCTTGGCAGAATTTGGTTGGATGTGTTAGAATACTGTTTTGTTATTTTGACCTATTGTATGCCTTAATTACACACATGCCAGCAGAAAATAACCAATTAAGATGGGACACATGTGCCTTCTGATAGACTATATATAACTTCATTGTGTAGCGTAATAAACATCTTCACCTGCTAACATCTTGGCCTGAAAGCTGTGCTCTAGGGTGATCGAACACCTACACCCATACTACAACAACAAAACAAAACAAAGTACAAAACCTCACCAAGCCTAAAAAATATCAAATTTTCCCCACAAATATTTCTCCAAACATTTGTCACCA
Source organism: Picus viridis (assembly GCA_033816785.1). Classification (NCBI taxonomy): domain Eukaryota; kingdom Metazoa; phylum Chordata; class Aves; order Piciformes; family Picidae; genus Picus; species Picus viridis. Next base: position 10,323 of record JAWKAJ010000154.1, read on the forward strand.
TCAAAGATATGTATAAATATACATTTTGTGCTTGTTATTACAAGCAGCAGAAGACTCTTTAGATCATGTTGTCGTTGTACTGTTTTCAATATGCACTTTAAACCTAATTAAAGCATCACTGATCTAGTCCTTCTGATACTTAATCACACATGTCAAACACATGCCAAACAATGTTGGATGTCAAGGAAGTCAATAGTCATATTTTCTGTACTTCCTCAGATACTTCAGCTAATGTATTCTCCCCATCTGTTGCAGAAAAGCAATGATAATCACGGTGATGTTGATGTTATTTTTAAAGTCTATCCTATTACTGTCAATGATCGAGATTTCTTAAATACTATTAGTTGATAGGAATCAATTAAGTCCCCCGGACAGCTTTGAAAATCTTAGCAAAGGTTTGTGAATTTTGTCTTTGGCTGCAAGAGAAACTTGAATTTGCCACTGTACCTTTTCTCTCTTGTGCAGCTGCCCCTTTGCATAACTGCCCAGCTGAATGATTCTTAGGAACTTTCCCTTCTTACTTATGACCTGTTCTTATTCATCAACCAGGTCTTAATTTGGGAGCAGACACATATCATGCCATTGTATAATTTCTTTTTACTTTCCTCATACGCAAAACATTTCTCATCATCAGGTCCCAGCCTGTATACCTAATGGGATGATGACCTCACTTAGAAATTCTAGTTCCTAACAGAACATGGAATAGTGTGTATGTGATAATAAAGGAATGGGAGAAATTCAGTGTTAGCTGTCAAGGAGGATTTTCACCATCAGCATTAACCATATAATATAGTGGCAGTGGAGAGCAATGAATGTGGGGAGGGAGAAGTGAGAGCAATCAGCAAGCTTTCATTCAGAGAGATGGAAGAGCTTGTCAAAGACACAAACAACTAATCAGTTGCCAGCACTGATTGATGTCCCAGCCTACATTCAAATCCATCATCATGAGCAAGTAGTTCCTATCATTTACCCAGTGGATGGATAAACTAGAAGTAATATATGGCATCTAAGCAAATAGATCATTAATTCTGCTTAACATGGGGGGGATAAAGTTTAAATCTTTTTCTAAATCACAATCTTTCCCTTCATGGAGGAAAAAAGCAAAACAATGCAAACAAAAAAACACAAACAAAAAAAAAAAATAGAATCCACTGTAGTTTGCCAGGCAGTATTTTTTCCAATTATTTTAATTTTTCCACAAGTTACAAATTTGATGCATTGGAATGTATTTATTTATTTTTATTTTTCCACACAATTTTCACTCAGTATTAAATCTATTGGAAAGTGTATTGACATCTTAATTAAAATGGTTAAAGAAGGTAAGAAATTATATGTCAGAGACAGAGAACTGTTCTACTCTGTAAGCACACACCATTTTTTCTTCAAAGGCAGATAACAAAACACACTCATCTAAATACTCAGATACTAAGCCAGTAAGATGTCATAAATGAGGCCATTCTCTTCTGGTCTATCTTTAGAAAAAATATTTTTCACATATTAAAGTATTCATTAAATTAAGAACTATCTTCATTTAAAGAATAGCAAGACTTCCAAGATGCTGCTTGTACATATGATACCTTAACTCTTAAAATGGGTTATTGGAGTCAGATTGCTGATCAGTTTACTGTTGCTCATGCTGTCAAGTCAAATCTCTGTATCTGGCTCTTACCTACCTTCCTGAACTGTTGCAATGGCTGACTTCAGGTACTTTAGTTATATTTTACCTCTAAATAATCTTTCAAAAGGGAAGTAATTCTGATTAACTGGTAATGCAATGTGAAAACACTAAACATTGGTATATTAACTGTTCTTTATTAAGTTGTATTTTCCTCACAATAAATTAGATAGTTATCTATTATGAGCCATAAGTGCAAACCATCTCACATTTTAGGCACTGCAACCAATAATAAATAAAAAATAATAAATAGAAAGAAAGTTCAAGAGAATTTAAGACTATGATGGACTTAAAACCCTGTTGAAAATGAGGCAAACTCATGCCCATACAACCTGAAATAAAACACTGAAAATGCTGTTAATTTATCCCTGGTAATGAGCACACAGTGCTGTATTAACACTGATGCCTGTTTTCAGTGTCTGAACTAACTTAAATAGAGACATTTAAGATGGGTTTTCACAGCAATGTAGTATGCTGGAAGATACATCTTTTGAAATACATTCATACCTTACTTTAACGTGTGAAAATTTACTTAGAAAATAATTTTGCCACAGAATAAAGAAGTTTATAGCCAACTATTCTGAGTTGTGGTTTTATTTTGTTGTTGTTGCTGTTTTGATTTTTGTAATTACTTATTTTAAATTTTATTTTCCTATAAATATTTTAGTCTTGTAAATGGAATCTGAAATGAACCCCTTCATTTATATTATTCTGCAGCTTTCAACTCACTGCAATTTCTAATCATAAATACAAATTTCCTCACATGGAAATAAAGGGAAATGCTCTGAATACAACAGAATAAGGTAATATATTCCACAGCTGTTTCTTAGGATCACTAAGTCTGATTCTCATTGTCATCATTCATGGCTAAGTTTAAATGAAGAATGTTGCAGGTTTTTACCACACTTCACAGAAGCAGAGAATGTGAAATGAAGAAAACATTCAATGTGAAGTTGCATGAGGAGTTTAGGTTAAAATTGTTATGTTGTTGTTGTCTTTGTTTTTGAATAAAACCCAAAACATAGCTATAGTCAAAAGGAGTTGTTCTTTTGGCTCCATGAATGTATGTTAGGAAAAATGAGAAAATTTCATCAGAAGTAAGGTCACTTTTTGTAGACACAGTAGGGTGCTTTTGTTTTCCTGGCAGAAAGTTTTAGAATGGTGAAATGGTTAAGTATGAGCTATCTCTTTGAAATAGTAGTGAAGTGACTGAAAGTCATCTTCCCTACCAGTAATGCAATCCAATGACTGCAATGATTCATCCTCCCCAGAATTTTTAGGATCCCAGATACAGTTGAGTCCTTGAATCTTATTCCTTTCTCAGAAGGGCATTCTGTAGCAAAATATGGATGGCAACAGCCATAAGCATCTCTATGTAAGTGAAAGATGCTGACACTGCAATTTGAGATCCCAAACAATAACAAATTTATCAAAGAGATCTCTTTCTTAGTCAATTCTTCATTTGCTATTTTCCCTTCCTGCTCCATTTTCTCTTAGTGAATTTCTGGCATATATGGTAGACAATGGTTCTTAGAAACTACCATTCACACTGTTTTCTTTTACTTCATGTAGACGGCTGTTCTAGGTCTATAGAGAAAAAAAAATCATTGAACTGGGGGGAAATAATCTATTTGGGTTTTTTTGTTTTCTCTGAAATCTTTGTAAAACCCAAACATCTTAGTCTGCAATTTAATAAAAATACAAATGATTTTCATAAATTAGATCTATTGTCTTGTTTTATACTTCAGAACACATGACATTTTGCCAAAGAATACTCTATGTGGACCTCCTTATAAAACTGTTGTAATCTTTTGCTGATAGCTGTCAAACAACAACAGTTTCAGGAACAGTCATTAATCTACGGGATTCTGTTAATTATTTATACATTGAGAATATCCATTCTTAACTAAGCTTTTCATGCCTCATATTCTCACACTTCATGTTTGAAGGTGGCAGAACTCAGACCTGCAAAGCTTTGGCAAAGCAGGTGTGGCAGTTTTTGGCTATGCCTTTAAAAGTTAGATGCAGATTTTGAGCAGGAAAGTAGAAAAATATAAACAATTCACAATTGGATGTAAAAAGGAAAAACAAAATATTATATTAAATTAATTTCCTTGTCCCCGGTGTGCAAGATGTACCCTAACAATCTTGCACATTCCACTTGATTCCTTCTTTTCTTCTCTGGTCTGGCTCTTCTGCTGGGGAGGATAATGATTCTGACCTTGCAGGTAAGGACGCTAACATTGCTTCTTTGAACTAACATTTCTCCTAACAGCTTCTCTTTGCTTTCAATTGAAGGTGGAATGAAGGTGGTTCTGGGGGAGTGGAACAGCTTCCCTGGTTGTTTTGATCAGGGTGGTTTCCATGCTGTTTTTCTTATTGCAAATACCTGTATAATATTGTAAATACTGCATATTTTGTACATATTCAATGCATTCCATTGTAGAGGACAGGTTTTGCATTGTGAATAAAGCTTCCCTTTGCTTCCAATTGAGCTGGTCATGCCTCGTTAATGTAATTGGGAAATTACAACCCACAACAGAAGGTTAATCACAGAATCACAGAATTAACCAGATTGGAAAAGACCTTTAAGACCATTGAGTCCAACTTATCACCCAACACCACCTAATCAACCATGGCACTAAGTGACTTATCCAGTCCCTTTTTAAACAATTCCAGGGATGGTGACTCCACCACCACCTTGATCAGCCCATTACAATGGCCAGCCACTCTTTCTGGGAAGAATTTCTTCTTAACATCCAGCCAAAACCTCCCATGGCACTGCCCAAGACTCTGTCCTCTTGTTCTGGTGCTGGTTGCCTCGGAGAAGAGACCAACCCCCACCTGGCTACAACCTCACTTCAGGTAGGTGTAGAGAGCAATAAGGTCTTCTCTGAGCCTCCTCCATTCTACACAACCCCAGCTCCCTCAGCCTCTCCTCATAGGGCTTGTGCTCCAAACCCATCACCAGATTTGATGCCCTTCTCTGGACACATTCCAGAAACTCAACATCTTTCCTAAACTGAGGGGCCCAAAACTGGAAACAGGACTCAAGGTGTGGCCTAACCAGTGCTGAGTACAGGGGCACAATGACTTCCTTGCTCCTGCTGGTCACACTATTCCTGATACAGGCCAGGATGCCATCGGCCTTCTTGGCCCCCTGGGCACATTGCTGGCTCATGTTCAGCCTACTAGGCTGCGTCTAGTCTGGTGCAGCCCTCTGACTACTATCCCTTAATAGTTATGCAGCTAGGGAATGATGATGTTGCAACCAGAACTCCCAGGGCTATCAAGAATGACTTCAAGGCCCTGGGAGATCTGGTGGAGGAGTCAGGTGCACAAATAATTTTTTTGTATATACCCTTAGTTGGAGGAGGGAATACAAGAAGGAACAGGTCAGCAGCTGTAGTCAACAAGTGGCTTAGAGGCTGGTGCAGTCAGAAGAATTTTGGGTTTTTTGATCTTGAAAAACTTTCCACTGCATCAGGTCGGCTGGTAACAGATGGAGTACATCTGTCCCAGAGGAGGGGAAAAGTCACAGTACATCAGAATGGCCAGTCCCCCAAAGGTAAAAAGATTCTGGGAAGGGAATTAGCAGGTCTCATTGACAGGGCTATAAACTAGCTTCAAAGGGCGAAGGGGCTGAAACCAGTCCCCCCAGACAGGAGTCTGAGGGTGGTAAGCTGGAGTCAGGGGTGAAACCAGCAGCCCGGCTGAAGTGCATGTATACTAATGCACGAAGTATGGGCAACAAACATGAGGAGATGGAAGCCTTGTTGCAGCAGGAAAGTTATGATGTAGCTGCCATCACAGAGACGTGGTGGTATCACAACATAGCAGAGAGGAGGCAATACAAGAAGTTCTTAAAGTGCATGGAGGACAGCTTCTTATCCCAGGTGCTGTGTGAGCCTACCAGGGGTAAGGCTATGCTTGACCTCCTCTTCACCAACAGGGAAGGGCTGGTGGGTGATGCAGTGGTTGGAGGGTGTTTAGGCACCAGTGATCACAAGATAATTGAATTTTCTGTATTCAGCCAAGCTAAGAGGGGGAGCAAAAGGCCTCCACTCTAGACTTCCAGAGGGCGGACTTCAGGTTACTCAAGGAACTAACTCAGAAGGTTCCTTGGGATACACCCCTTAAAAATAAAGGGGTCCAGGAGAGCTGGACCTACTTCAAGAAAGAACTCTTGAAGGCGCAGGAACAGGCTGTGCCAGTGTGCCGGAAGATGAGCTGCCGGGGCAGATGGCCAGCCGGGATGGTCAATGAACTTCTAAAGGAACTAAGGGAAAAAAAGAGGGTGCATCTATTGGGGAGCAGCTAGGGAAGACGGCAGCAATCAATATGATTGATAAGCACACTTCAACTTTATTTCCCGGATACACAGCTTATATAGCATCTCCGCTAAATATGCATAAGTGTCATTATTCTATTGGTCTCTGACTGAAGGCAACATTGTAATATCCAGCCCACTTGCAATTAGGTCTGTGTACAACATCAAAGGCTCTGTGTACAATCTCAGAAAACTCCCTTCTCACTAGCTCTTCCTTTCCCATCCAGTTATCTTACAAACACTCAGCTGCAAGAACAGCCACAAGGCCACAGTGACCTCACTGCCTCAGCATGCCAGCTAACTATGGGCAGTAAACAACAAGATGGAGTACGGCCTACATATTCTGCTCCAGTAGCTGTTCCACAGAGTCATGTCCCTTGGATTTAAGCAATTCTCCAACATGTATCATCTTTGGAAAAAGGGGAGGCAACCCACTGAATGTTTCAGGATGTTGCTAGCTCTTGTAGGAAGAAAATTAGGGAGGCAAAAGCACATTTGGAGCTCAGACTGGCCTCTGCTGTGAAGGACAACAAAAAGTCCTTCTAGAAATATATTAATAGCAAGAGGAAGGGTAAGGACAACCTCCAATCCTTGGTTGACACGGAGGGGAACGTTGTAACAAAGGATGAGGAAAAGGCAGAGGTACTTAACACCTTCTTTGCCTCAATTTTTACTAGCAGGACAGAACGTCTTCCAGACAGCTGGCCTGCAGAGCTGGCAGAAGGCGCCAGGGAGCAGCATAGTTTCCCACTGTTCCAGGAGGGGGCAATTAGAGATCTCCTCAGCTGCTTGGATCCCCACAACTCCATGGGACCGGATGGGATCCATCCTAGGGTGCTGAGAGAGCTGGCAGATGAGCTGTCCAAGCCACTCTCGATCATTTTTCAGCAGTCCTGGCTCAGTGGAGAGGTCCCAGAAGACTGGAAGCTGGCCAACGTGGTGTCCATCCACAAGAAGGGCTGTTTGGACCAGTCAGGGAATTATCGGCCTGTCAGCCTGAACTCAGTGCCAGGCAAGATTATGGAACAGGTCGTCTTGAGTGCGATCACACAGCACTTCCAGGATGGCCAAGGGATCAGGCCCAGCCAGCATAGATTTAAGAAGGGCAGGTCCTGCCTGACCAACCTGATCTCCTTCTATGATCAGGTGACCCGCCTGGTGGATGTGGGGAGGCCTGTGGATGTGGTCTACCTGGACCTCAGCAAGGCCTTTTGTCTCGATCCGGAGAGGGAAAGAGATTGAGGTTTTTAATGAATATTCCCGTGTTCTGAAATTAGAGGCACAAACGAGGCCAAAATATCAACAGCTAGACTATTTATTACATAACTACAGTGGATGGACATAAATAAAGTGGAGGGATCAGAAGGGGAGAGAGAGAGAATAGAAGAAAGGGGGAAGAGGGAAAGAATTATATTACCACACCCCTCACCCCCCAAGACAGTTTGAGTCTGTGGAGGAAAGGTGCTGCAGGAGATGTTGGGTCTGTAGAGAAACGGTGTTTGGGCAGCCACTGGATGGAGGGGGAAGGCCTCCGCCTCCTCCTGCTCCATCTAGCTCCCCACGCACTCTTTACATATCAGGAACCATTGTCCTTTCCTGGGGTATCTGATGGCTGGAAATGATCTTGTCCTGAAGGTGTGAATGCTGGGCCCTTGGACCATTGTTGTAGGCCAGCTGCAGTCCCGTGAGCAATGTTATCTTTGCACCTTCCAAGAGTCCTTCCAGTGGCTCTGCCCAACGCACATCAGCTATTGTCTGGACAAGCAGCAAGTGATTTTATCTTTGTTGAGTCACCAGGAGAGATAAGCTTTAGTCTCTCACACCACCCCGTCAATCAAAGATAAAAGCAAGAAAGAAAGAAAAGAAAGGAAAGGAAAGAAGTTTTAAACCATTTTTACAATAGACATAAGTTTTGATTGGCTAATGGCACAAATCTGTTGTACACCATCATTAGACACAAATTGCATATTAGACACTACATGTTGAATCACTGTATACGACAGGGACTTACACAAGTTGAAAGAGTAACAATACTAACAAAATAGGACAAAATTAAAACAGATAATTACACAAGTTGAAAGCATCCTTGTTCCTCCTGGAAGCCAGAAGAACAGACCCATACCCCCCACCCCGTCAGTCCTTCAGTTTGGAATTGAAGCGAGAGCTTCCTTCCAGATCTGAACGCATCTGCGGGGCTATGGAAAGTACAGTCCTTGAAGAGATGTCTTCTGTGATGCAAAACTCGAGAGGTCTTCTATATTGTAACAAGTCCTTCTGACAATACATCAGGCAATCTTCAGCATTAGAACTTAAATAGGAAACACAACCTCAAAACATACAAAACTGGTATTTCCAGGTTCCCCACACAGAGGTTCTCTGAGCCACCCTCCAGGTTGATATCCCTGAAAAGGTTGGCTTAATTGCTTTGAATGGGCCTGTAAGTACCGTTGATTGTTTCAGGTTCTCTCAAAGCAAAGCTAAACACAAACAAAAGCTTTTTCCCAAACCATGTACAATCTTTTTGGTGATCTCCTGAATCACGCTTCACCCCCCACTCACCACTGAGAAGTGAAGCCCTTAGTTGCCCTAGGGGGCATACCTCTCGCCTCACCAAATGGTCCCACCAAGAGGGGAGCAGTGGCCTCAGCCCTCTTTTTAGTCTCAGGCCAGCATTTCACAATGATTTCTAATTGCCTCGTGGATACCCCATCAACCACTTCTTTTGGAATACCTTTCTTCTGACCCACCCCCACCAATATTGCCGGGTATTCAAGTGTTCCCTGCCCCTAGCCAGGTGCCTACTAGGAATAAGGCGCAACTGGCCCTGGGGGCTTGGTGGGTGAATCATTTTTACATGTCTCAAGCCTCTAGTTTGAGGTTTTTTAATTTCCTCAGGTATACTATACTGCCTGGCATAGTCTAGTAACTCCTTCCCACTTCTTCCCATGTCCATGGCTTCAAGTCAGGCTGGCTCCCTCCGGGTGTTATACATTCCCTTAGAGCAGCTTGTATCCTGGAAGAAAGTGGGGTATCAGCTATTTCTTTTTGGAGCTGGATACCTCTTATTTTAAGCAAGTCAGGGAGACCCCTGATCAAAGGAGTCATTCTGTTTGCATTTACCAGGAGAGAAAGGGGGATTCAAAATGATGGTTTAGTTCTCTTTCATATATCATTTGCAGGCATGCAGCCTTTTGCACATTCTCCATTATCTGATTCATCCCTCCCCGCAGAACTACAGGTTCCCCTCTCTCCTTTGAATCAAACCCCCCTGCCCAATAGGCGGCTCGCTGGGTCAGGCTCCAGGGACCGCTTCTGTTTTTCGTAGTTAGAAAAACATTATCACCCCAATAGCCCATTGCTTCAGCTTCTGTTAACATAATCTGATCACCCCCAGTTTTTGAGACTCGCCATACATATTCCACCTCTGATTCCCCAGCAGAGCGTGCGAATTCTTTACGAATTTTGGCCAGCACAGTGTAGGAGAAAGGTGCATCTTTAGTTGTGATAGTGGGGGGAGTTTCCCCATCCTCATATAAAATTTCGGTTTTAATGAGAGGTCTGACATGCACAGCAGCTTCCTTAGCTGTTGCCAATTCTGCCCGAGGGCACATAGGGGCAGACTCCAGGTAATTCACGCCCTGTTTGGAGTCCACATACGAATTTTGCCTCCTCTCCTTTTCCAATTGAATTTTAAGATCTGCCACTACGTCTTTTAAAGTGGCAACATGGCTTTGTAGCGACGAAACTAAGTCCTGCAAAGAGGAAATAGTTTTATTCTCCTGCTCATGCCATACCTCTTTCTCCTTCACTGAAGCGGCTAAACAGGCACCTAAAACCGCACAAACAAAAGCTTTGCCTTTTCCGGCTCTGGCTCTTGCATCTTTCTGCAGGGCCACAATGCGATCAGCCACACTCTGGAAATTATTCCAGTTTTCACGGGCCCAGTCAAGTACCTGTACAGACGGGCGGGCACCGTGAGCTTCTAAAAGGTTAAAAAGCCTCTCACTCCCGGCCATCTCTTTTGTTTCACAAAGCATTTCTTAATACAGCACTAAGTTTCACGGGGAATTCAGATCAAAACACTGTTTGTACCAACAAAATCTTCCCTGGAAAAACGTACACTTTTAAAGGCTTACTCCACAATCATCTTCTCCAGGAAAAATGCACAATAGATTTTTCGGGAGAGGTCACACACAAGAAAAAAAACCAACCTGGGCTTCTCAAGAGAAAGTCACACTATTACCCTGAGAGAACCCACACTTGCAAAAGCTTCTCCGCTTTTGTTCCTCAAATTTTCTGTTACAACAGGACAAGAACCTTATGTTTCTTAGGGAAGAGTCACTCTGTTACCCTAAGAGAACACACACACTTCTCAACTTTTGCTTCAATACTGGGCTTCTCGGGGAAGCCACACTTTTCCCGATGTGAGAAATTTGTTTGAATATTTGGCTTTCGCAAGGGGAATTACTGGGGACCTGGGCCTCGATTGTTGGGCCGATTGGTTGGTTATGGTCTGTATTGTGAGAGAAAGGTGAGGCACCAACATGTCTAAAGACTGGCCAGGTCAAAAGTGCAGGTTTTGTCTCAGTCCTGATGGAGAGGGGTGGGAGCTGGGGAATATATAAATATGTACGTTTTAATCTATGAATATGTATGTTTGCCATCTATATAAGTTCAACTCGTGTTGTTACGGTGCGCCTCTAGCACATTCGCTATGCGCCCAGCGCTGTGTTGCCTTTATTTTATAATAAACTGGTTATATAAATTTCAGCAGTGAGCTCGTTTCTCACAATTTGGTGACCCGTACATGATTACCCTGTCTGTAAGGGCTTTCGGGACCCTTCAGAAGGGGGGCGCCCCCGCCGATTTCGGTGGCCCGGAAGGAGGACCCTGGAAGCCTCTCGGAACACTGGTAAACGATCCAGCCAACATTATAAGATAAAGGCAAGGGAAGGAGCTCCCGGTTGCTGCAGCTGCCTGTAATTCTTGTGCACAAAGTCCCGGGCAAGAAAAGGGCTGTAAGTATTGTCAGGTTGGGCGGGAATTGAGGTCAGTGCGAGTGCGTGCATGAGACGTGGGCTGGTCAGTCCGGATCCACGAAGCGAGTGCGGAGTCCTTCTAACTGCGTTTCCAGTATCCCGCGAGGGATTTGGCCAGTGAAGGGACGAAGCGATTGGTGATAGAAAGCGTGGACCTCGGGAAATGGGGCAAGGGTCAGGTGTAGACCAGCCCCGGGAAACATGGGAGCAACAAGGGTACCCAGGGATATACCCCCGGACAGTCCTCTGGGGTTACAGTTAGCGTATTGGAGGCACAATACGCTGGATAAGGATAAGGCAAAAAGGATAATGGAGGAAGGGCATAGGGAGAAAAGTAGATTGTGGGAGAGATCTTAAGGTTTTTTTATAATGGAGGAAGGGCCTAGAGAGAAAAGTAGATTGCGGGAGAGATCTTAAGAGTTGGTTTTTTTTTTTTTTAAGCTTAAGGAAAGAGAGTGAAACCACTTTATAAAAGTGGGACCCCAAGAAGAAATGTTAAAATGTTCAGTAGGTCCAGGAGCTGAACGTAGGGTCAGCTGCGGGACGCCCTGGCCACCAGCTGGCAGCAGGGCTGGCCCGGGACAAGGCAGAGCTGAGCCACAGCCTGGCACAGCTGGAGGAGGAACCGGGAGTGCGGCCGCAGCCGTGGCTGCACCCGGCATTTGCTACGGGAGTTGGATCGGCTCCGGGGCGGGCCTGGAGCGGGGCCGCGGCTGCGGCGCTGCGGAGGGCAGGCAGGGGCTGCGCGTAGAGCAGCCGGGGCTGCGAGGCCACTATCAGTGTTTGCACCAGCACCTGCGGTAGTGCGGCGGGCGAGGCACTGGCACAGACGCGGGCGAAGCAGGAGCTGTTGCGGGGAGAGCTACAGTGGCTGAGCCGTGCCCACCAGGGACTGGCGAAAGATCAGGCCCAGGAGGTGGCCAGGCTCAGGTCGGAGAAGGAGTGTTACTCGTGTTACCAAGGTTCCTAGAGGGAGTGTGGAGAGCGAGTTTTAGGGGCAAAGTCCCGGTAGCTAAGGATGTTAAATTGGAGCTGAGGCTAGAATTGGAGTAGGGTAGAGATAGTTCAATTGGACATAAGGGTAGTTTTGGGAAAACATTAAGGATGAGGCAGAGATTAACCCAGAAGACTGGGCTAGTGAAGAAAATAGAGGGGGTTAGGTGTAGATAACCTGTTGGTCTCAGGAGAAAGGGCAATTGGGGTTGGAAGGAGGAGCCCCAAGGCAAGGATTGTTGGGATATTGTGCATTGTGGATAGTCGTTTTTTTTTTTTTTCTCTTTCTGAAGAATTGGTGGGGGTGATGTATGGAGTCATCATTCCTGTCAGTCAGGTGATGCATAGGATCCAGGCCGTTCGGCGAGTTTTGCCTGGGTAGGGGTCCTGGCTACGGGGTCCCAGAATTTCTCTGTGCGTGGGGGTTCCAGGATTCTGGGTGGTAGCCAGGTGGTCTTCACAGCCCTGGAGAATTCGGGCTGTGAGGGGCAGCGTTGTTTCTGCGGTCTGGGGGCTGCGGAGACTGGTCGTCCGTAGGGATCGGGCGACCCGCGCTGCATCCCGGTGTCCGGTGTCCCGGTGGTGAGGGACCCGGTCAGGAGTTTTGGTATCCCGCGGTCCGGTTTCTAGAGGGGCCTGGGCCGTGGGGGCCCGCGTCGCGGTGGCATTCGCGGGTTTGACGTCCCGGTTTCGGGTGCTCCGGTGGTGGGGACCCGGTTCGGGGAGTTTTTCGTATCCTGCGGTCGGTTCTTTGTGGGGCTTGAACTGCGGGGGCCCGTGGCGCGGTTACGCTCGTGGGTTTGACATCCCGGTTTCTAGGGGGGACCTCGGTTTGAGGGACCTGGTTCGGGAAGGTTTTTCCGTGGTTTCAGGCTTCCGCAGGAGGGCAGGGACCTGGGCTGCGGCGTGTGAGGGTTTTTTTTGAGGTTTGACTTTGCAAGGGATCGGCACAGTGAAGGGGGTCGGTCATTCGCAGGGAGCGGCACCGGCGCTGCGAAAGAACGTAGCATTTGTATTGTGGTAGCCAGGAGATCTGGTGGTTTGGTGTCTAGTGGCTCGGAGCCGGCGCTTCCAACTGCCGCCGCTCGGTTTTGATCCCCGGTCAGTGATTAGTGATCAGGAGAATGGGACAAAAGAAAAGCAAGTCATCAGAACTCCCTCCCATTCCCATCCCAGAGAGCGCGTTAGGGATCATATTACAGTATTGGGATGATGAGTTGAGAAAAGGAAAAGCAAAGGAAAATAAAAAAGGGTTTATTGGATTTGCCAATATTTGAACCATCATGTGAATTGTAAAAAGTGTTTTAGTAAGGAAGAAGATGAATATGCTGCTGTCTGGATTAGGGCTTCACGCCCTACCCCTGTTCCCATATTTACATTAACAACTGAGGATAAGGACAAAGACAAGGAAAAGGAACTTCGGGATAACTCACCACCACCTTACCAGAACCTGAACGGTGGTCCTCTGCAACCGACAGCCCCCCTCCCTGCTCAATCACCACCTCAAGGAAGCAGTGTTAGGAATGAGGGAAGTGCCCATGAGGGGGGGCATCGGGGAGGAATAGGATTTGTCACTGTCCCTCTTAATGCATCAGATGTCTGCAGTTTCAAGAAAGAGATGGGCACCCTGTTAGATGATCCCCTAGGTGCAGCTGAAAGGCTGGACCAACTTTTGGGTCCCAATATAGATACCTGGAAAGAGATGCAGTCTATTTTGAGTATCCTATTCATTGCAGAGGAAAGAAACATGATCAGACAGGCGGGCATGAGAATATGGGAGAGGCACAATAAGGGGGGCCACCAGGAGACCAGAAATGGCCTAATCAAGATCCCCAGTGGGACCATCAGCAGCCCCTAGGGAGACAGAATATGGGTGACCTGAGGACTATAATAATACAAGGAATTAAAGAAGCTGTGCCCAGAAATTTTGATAAAGCCTCTAGCAAGCATTGGAGGAAGCCTCCTATGGAGTGGATGGTAAGATTAAAGAGAAGCTTACAGGTATATTCTGGAATAGATCCCAATTCTGCAGTTGGGGTGATACTTCTCAGGACACAGTTTGTGGCAAAATCATGAGCAGATATTAGAAAGAAATTGGAAAAGATCAAGGATTGGCAAGACAGAGGTTTAGAGGAATTACTACATGAAGCTCAGAAGGTGTTTGTAAGGAGGGATGAAGAGAAGCAGAAGGCAAAAGCTAGAATGTTGGTAACTGCTGTGAGGGAAAGCCAGAAATAAGGCAGTTGCTCGGATTTCTGGGGTACTGTTGATTATGGATAGAGGGGTAAGAAAAGGTACATGAGGAATTAGCCTTCAATAATAATAATATAAAATGGAGTCCAGATGAGTGATTGGATAAAATCAAAAGAATGTTGATTGATGCCCTGTTTTAAATTTGCCTGACATGGACAAACCATTTGATTTTTTTGTAAGTACATCTAACCAAACAGCATATGGGGTGTTGACCCAGGACTGGACTGGAAGTAAAAATCCTGTTGGGTATTGTTCCAAGTTATTAGATCCTGCAACTAGGTGATTTGCTCATAAGCTCTAGTAGCAGCGGCCTTATTAGTAGAGGAGGCCAGAAAGCAACTTCTTACTTTGTTCTTGTCTCAGATCCCACCTTGGGGATTCCCGATCTATGAAATTAAAGCTGGGGGTAAAGTGTTAAAAACTTGGAAAGGAGAGTCACTAATTTCCCTCTGGGAAGGATCTTTTCTTGTTTTTGCTAGTCCTGGTTGGGCATGACTAGGCCCAAAATAGGCTTCAGTAAGAGCCCTAAGAAGCTAGGGGAGACAGACAAAAGAAAACATGTACCAATAAAAGGCCAGCCAAACTTGTTTGGCAGGTATCCTGACCACTCACCACTGTGCTGATGGCCCAGAAGGTGATTGGCTAAGTTACAAATCATTTTTCTGCCAGTGGTCAGTTTTGTTCAAAAAAACAGTTAAATAGAGGGGTTCTTCAGTGACCCGGCCCTTTTTTTTCCTTCCTTGATCCCGGGCTCCTCGCCAGCCGGTGAGGTGCGTGTGCTACTCGCCCATCCCCCTCCACCAGCATCCACCACGTGTACTCCAGTTTCACTTTCAGTGCTGGGCAACGTGCTTGGATCCTACTTTTCCCGTTCTTTGGCTTTACAAATTATATCGAGAACAAAATTCTGGATTACAAACTTTCCTGACCGCTGCTCACAACACCACGTCTTGGACTGATTCAGAATCTCCGGACTGAATAGTGCTTCGTAAGTGATTCCGATTATCGATTTCATAAGACATATTGGACATTAATTTCCTTCTCACCCTCTGCCTTTGCTCCACCAGGGAGCAAAGGAAACCCACTTTGTTACTGGATCAGGAATTGTGGCTCCTCGCTTTCCCTTCAACTTTGAGTTTGATCAAGAGCGTAGTTACTCTAGATCAAATCCTTCCTCCAACTAAAGTGTTTATATCATTAATATTACCAACATTTTGTGTAAGTGATTCCCCACCGGATATCCGAACCTAAACAAATTGTAAATAAGTTTATTAACGTTTGACGCTGAAATTTTGTTATTAATAAATTAATTATTTTTTTTAATTAATCATCCCGCTTATCAAGCGTCAGTGGCTTTATTTTATTTTTTTTTTTCTGAATTAATCCAATTCAGATGGCGCAGTTCGAAGCAGGGTATCCAATGCTGGAATACTTACATAAAATGGGGTACGCTATTAAGCATTCTGATTTAGAATGGGCTAGATATAATTGCAAAAATCCGAATGCAATCATTAAAAAATTGGCCGAGAGCGCGACTGACCTATGTTGCGAACCCACAGTCGAAAGATATGCTGTGGTGCTGGGCTCCTGCATAAGTCAATTGCAGAGAGAATTTAAATGTTATGAGGAAAAGATTCATTATTTGAAGGAAATCAATGATGATCTAGATAGAAAATTAATGGAGGAAAGGGCACAGAACCAGATACTCCATGATTTATCAGCCATGCAAATTAAAGAAATGAAAGAGGCAAGGGTAGCTGTAAGAACGCAAAGCGAGCCAAGCCCCGATCTTTATTATCTTGGCGGGAACCAAAGGGACGAACAGGTGTTAGCTGCCGGACCCCATTCACCAACTTCTCCTACCTACTGGCTGCCCGAGCCGCAAGCAATGGACGCTAACTGGGTAGGGGGACATGGTCTGCCGACAACGGCGGCCACGATAATGGCGAACTTCTCCGCACTGTATACGCCGGGAGAAGAGCCATGCGTCTCGCCGCAGCGGGCCGTTCCCTACTCAGCTCCGACAACCCCGTACCAGCCGGGACCTTTTACCGCTTGCTCTACAGCCGTGTGGCAGGCGCGAGCCTCGCCGCAAAACCATCCCAATCTGCCTGCCGCTTACCCAACGATCCTGCAGCCCGACTCGAACTCCTCCGTTCCCCAGCCGGCAAGCCTACAGCCCGGACCACCCACGGCTCATCTGGTAAACACAACAGTGCATCCCGACGCAGGCAAACCCCGAAAGAAAAAAACTACGGCTGCCCGATCGACACAACCCCCTTCGGATCGCAGCTCCGGGGAGACTAGCTCAGACGAGGACACCGCAAGAGAACGCAGCGTCCGCCCTGTAATCAAGCAAGAGATCACAAAAGGCCGCCGTGGCGCCACAACCACCACGCGGATTCGTCCTTACTCCGCTTCGAAACTGAGTGAGATACGGGAGAAATTTTCCCGGGAGCCAGAAGAATCGGTTACCGACTTTTTACTTAGAGTCTCAAACACAGGAGGTGATGAAATTTTTTTGAGTGACAAGGAAGCGAGGGGCAACTGGGGGCATGAGGTCTTCCTGTGCCCAGGGCCAGAGGGGAACCTTTCTTTAACCGCGCGAATTGTCTACTGGGCTGGTGGTCTCTTTAGAATAGACAGGGGGGAACCAGATGAAGTAAAAGTAAACAGTGCAGCTGAACTGTTTATGGCAATTAGGAAGCTTGCCTGCGTGCAAGCAATGCACCACAGATCACTTTTTGACTCTCCCCTGGATGCCCCGATCGAACCTATGCTACTTAAGATTCTTATTAGGGGCATGCCTGCAGCCTTAAAGGCACATACCAATGTGTTAAAAGGACAGATTGAACAAACACTTGAGCGAAATCTTGATACAAGAAACACCCCAGAGCACATAATGACCTGGCAGGAGCTTTTAGTGGACCTTTCCTATAATGGCAAGGACCTTGGATACACAGACCATATGCCCGCAGCTAAGTCAAACGAGGGGACACGCCAGTATGGCACAGGCAGACGCAATGATGTGACACCACCAAACAGCAGAACACGTGAGGTTCGCCCAGCTAAAGCATTCCCCCAAGTAAGCCCCCGCAGCAGCCCAGAGCAGAATCGACGCTACAACCGAGGACGACAGGACTACTACAGAAGGAACAGTTTTCCCAATGAATTTAAAGGATCCTATTCACCGCCTGGAAGCTGGTACCAGCAAGCACTCGCTTTGGGAGTTGCTGAGTACCGTTTGAAGCAGCTGTCAGCCCAACAAATCAAAGATATAGTGATCACCATGACAAGAAAAGGTGACCAGAGGAGAGAGCACCGCAGCAAAAGCCCCCCCAAAGCAGTTTCACCAAACAAGGGGACCAATCCTTTTGTGCCTCGACCCCAGAGTCCCCAGGACAATCAAAAAAACTAAACACGGCGGCGATCGATCCAGGCCTCCCTCACCGCTTCCTACACGCTTTACAATGGTCTGAGAATAAGGAACCCTTTGTTTTAATCCCAGTAGGACCAACACGAACTGCTATTAAATTTCTTATCGACACAGGGGCGCAAATTAGTGTTTTAAACATACAAGAAGCCAAGCGCCTGGGGATTTTACCATCACGAAGGAAGATCAAAATATATGGTGTCACAGGAACACCTGACACCTGTCATCTGGCCAAAACCAGGCTATGGCTCCCAGGAGACAAGCGTACTACCATAGCGGAAGTGGCGCTAAGCCCTTATCCAGGGAATATTTTGGGGTTTGATGTCCTGGCCGGTAAAAGATGGCATCTCCCTGATGGTTCGCTGTGGAGCTTTGGCTCATATGGGGTAGAACTGGGCAGAACTAAGACTGTTCGAGTCTACACCCTACAAACTGCTCCAGCCCTACCTCAGTCGAGTGTCACGTGTGTTGCACAATACCCACTACCTGTGGCAGCCAGGCAAGGCATTACTGAAGTAATTGCAGATCTGGAGAAAAGACAGATTATCACTAGGGTGCATTCGCCATACAACTCACCAGTTTGGCCAGTACGCAAACCCGATGGACGCTGGAGACTAACAATTGACTACAGAAGACTCAATAACAACACACCCCCTCTCACAGCTGCAGTTCCAAGCCTGACGTCAACTGTGACAGCGATCCAGGCTGCGTCGCACACCTGGATGGCCTCACTAGATGTGAAAGATATGTTTTTCATGATTCCTTTACGGGAGGAAGATAAGCTCCAGTTTGCATTCACGTGGCAAGGGACCCAATTTACATTCAATCGCCTCCCACAGGGATACAAACATTCAGCCACTATAGCACACAACTCCCTGGCAACGTTGCTAAGCACAGTCAAGGTCCCAGAAGGGGTGAGTGTTTATCAATACATAGATGACATTCTTGTGGGGGGAGATAACAAAGATCAGGTGGGCTCAGTGGCTGGAACAATTTGGGAACTGTTGACTGATAGTGGATTGGATGTTCCACAAGCCAAGTGCCAAGGCCCAAGTCAAGAAGTCAAATTTCTTGGGTCCTGGTGGGTGGCAGGAGCACTATCGGTACCAGAGGATGCTCTGGAGGCCATAGAAAAGGGTGAAATTCCTCACAACAGAAAGAAGCTTCAAGAGCTCTTAGGTACCTTGGGTTACTGGAGGAAACACATTCCAGGTTTTTCTGTAATTGCCCGTCCCCTTTATGACTTACTTAAGGTGCACAGAGCCTGGGACTGGACCCCAAGGCATACCGAGAGCCTGAAGATCTTGAAAGATGAGTTAAAAGCTTACCAGAAACTAGGCCCACTGCACCCACAAGACACTCTAAGGGCTGAATGGGGCTTTTCTGAACATGCCTCATACTGTGGGATTTTCCAAAGAGGGCCCAGAGGTCCTAATAGGGCCCTTCTATTCTCCTCAACGGCATTCAAAGACACTGAAAAGAGGTATTCTGAATGGGAGAAGGGACTCTTGTCCCTAACCCGGGCCGTTAAAGAGGCGGAGAAGCTGCGCACTACACAGGATATCATGGTGCAAGGCCCTTTCCTGCTGTTAAAAGCAATCCTTAAAGGAACCCCTCCACCAGAGGGGATTGCACAGAAAGCCACAGTGAGAAAGTGGTATGCCTACTTGGAAGGGATTGCACAGCTTATGCCTCTAAAGGAAGGGCCCACAAAGATATCCAAACTGCAACAGCCTGTGAATTCAGATACCGTTCTATTATGCCAGCCATATAAGCCATCCCCAATTCAGGTAGCGCCTGGACTGACCACTAACTCTAATACAGAAGGAGTATGGTTCACAGACGCATCCTCCCGTAGAGTGGGATCACAATGGCAATATAAGGCTGCAGCCCTGGAGATTGGCACAGGCCAAACTGTAACTGAAGAGGGCAAAGGTAGTGCACAAGTAGGGGAACTGCGTGCTCTCATGTTGGCAGCAGAGAATGGTGCTAAGGCCATATACACTGATTCATATGCCACATTCAAAGGTGCCACTGAATGGATTTGTCAGTGGGAGGCGAATCAGTGGGAAATTGGTGGCACCAAAGTTTGGAGGGCTGCCGATTGGCAGAGGCTTCTAGAGATAAGCCGATCCAGACCTATCGAAGTGGGCTGGGTAAAGGGACACTCCAAAGAGTCAACCCCTGCTGCAATTTGGAACCAGCAAGTAGATGGTCTGGCAAAAATCAGTGTGGTTAGCCATGAGGGAAAGGATTGGGAGCGACTGGCTGAGTGGTTACACATTAAAAGAGGCCACTCAGGAAAATCAGACCTATATTACGAATGTAGGTCTCGGGGATGGCCAGTTTCCATGGCAACATGTGGAACAATCATTTCAGCATGTCCTCAATGCCAGATCAGATTGAAGGCCAATCACCCTAATCTAGCTCCAGCTCAACACATCAGACAAGACAAAATGCTGTGGAGTACGTGGCAAGTTGACTATATTGGGCCCCTTAGGCCCTCACATGGAAAAAGGTACATATTGGTGGGGGTAGAAGTGGTTTCAGGCTTAACGATGGCTACAGCCACCAGTGCAGCCACAGGAACCCATACCATTGAGGCTCTCAGGCACTGGTTCAGCATCCTGCCAATGCCTGAGTGCATTCAAAGTGACAATGGGTCACACTTCACCGCAGCCTCAGTACAGGACTGGGCTCGAGGTGAAGGGGTCAAGTGGGTGTTCCATACCCCGTACTACCCACAGGCAAATGGCATAGTGGAGAGAACAAATGGTCTCATAAAAAAACATGCGAATGTATCTAAAGGTAATTGGAGTACGCGATTGGCCCAAGCAGTATTCATTGTCAATAACCGCTGGGGTGGTTATGGAAGCCCCAAGATAAAGGCGTTCTGCCCAGCTGAACCCGTAATGAATGCTAGCCAAGTGCCAGATGAGCCAGAAGGCAATACCCCGCCATCACTGCTACGAATTCAAGCAGGCCAACCTGTGTTAGTTAAGTTACCATTAATTGGCGTAGTCTCTATGACGCTGGCCAAACCCAGAGGGCTGTACGCCTGGGAAGCTATAGACAAAAATGGGAAAACACACCGCATCAGTGCTAGGTGGATTATCCCAGACTATTGACTGACAGGCCCAGTTTTATACACCATGGGCAGATTTGTTTCTCTACAGGGCAGAAACCAGCTCCAATAAAGCATCCTACACCTGATGAGCAAGGATTTCTCCTGCAGAGACACAAGCATATCAACGGGGTGGACAACTGAAGAAAGCCGACGGAGAATGACCCAAATAAGGATTGACTGGACTCAAATTGACATTATTCCTAGTTATATGGTTTATAATATTGTTCATAAAATGTTTGAAAGTGACATTTATGTGTTTAATATAAGTTGTTCTGTTCTATGAAGGGAGAGAGAGAATCCTCAATCACAAGGATAATTATTGTTGATACAGATACAAAACTGCCCACGGGCAACGGGGTGGAATGTCCTGGTTGGGCATGACTAGGCCCAAAATAGGCTTCAGTAAGAGCCCTAAGAAGCTAGGGGAGACAGACAAAAGAAAACATGTACCAATAAAAGGCCAGCCAAACTTGTTTGGCAGGTATCCTGACCACTCACCACTGTGCTGATGGCCAGAAGGTGATTGGCTAAGTTACAAATCACTTTTCTGCCAGTGGTCAGTTTTGTTCCGAAAAACAGTTAAATAGAGGGGTTCTTCAGTGACCCGGCCCTTTTTTTTCCTTCCTTGATCCCGGGCTCCTCGCCAGCCGGTGAGGTGCGTGTGCTACTCGCCCATCCCCCTCCACCAGCATCCACCACGTGTACTCCAGTTTCACTTTCAGTGCTGGGCAACGTGCTTGGATCCTACTTTTCCCGTTCTTTGGCTTTACAAATTATATCGAGAACAAAATTCTGGATTACAAACTTTCCTGACCGCTGCTCACAACACCACGTCTTGGACTGATTCAGAATCTCCGAACTGAATAGTGCTTCGTAAGTGATTCCGATTATCGATTTCATAAGACATATTGGACATTAATTTCCTTCTCACCCTCTGCCTTTGCTCCACCAGGGAGCAAAGGCAACCCACTTTGTTACTGGATCAGGAATTGTGGCTCCTCGCTTTCCCTTCAACTTTGAGTTTGATCAAGAGCGTAGTTACTCTAGATCAAACCCTTCCTCCAACTAAAGTGTTTATATCATTAATATTACCAACATTTTGTGTAAGTGATTCCCCACCGGATATCCGAACCTAAACAAATTGTAAATAAGTTTATTAACGTTTGACGCTGAAATTTTGTTATTAATAAATTATTATTTTTTTTAATTAATCATCCCGCTTATCAAGCGTCAGTGGCTTTATTTTATTTTTTTTTCTGAATTAATCCAATTCATGGAACACCTCAGTCTGAAGGCTCTGGAGCTTGTGTGACATCGAATTTCATTGCAAGAAAACATCAAGGAAAGCCCCCATTGCATTCTGTGTATAAAACATCCTGGGACTTGATGTCATTGGGGATGGGTAAAGTGTAAATATTGTAAATGGTATTTGTTATAATCGAGGAGTATTTTATCCTGACTGAACTGGAAGACCATGTCCCCAGGTGTGGATAAATTCTCCTCCAACACTACTAATGGTAAACAGGTTGAATTGGTAATTAAGCCTACTAAAACTTAGAAAAGTGATGGTAAATTTTTCTGCTGCACTGTGATTTTTCTGCTATGCATTTTTGCTAGATTATAAAGAGTGTAAGCATAGGTGCGACAAAAGCTTGACAACTATTCACTCAACATGAGTTAGCTATAGATTTCTGATGTGCTGAGAGTGTGTGTGGTTATGAATGTATGCTATTGTAGTTATGGAATTAGGTTTCCTGTGGGTTCAAAAACTAACTTCTTGATTATCTATGCCAATTTCTGTAACTGTTGTTTGGTATTAATAAGTTGCAACTAGATGGTTATAATTTGAAGTGATTAGGACAGAGGAAAGCACCAAAAACTGTGTTCAGCTAGTGGGACCACAGAGACTGCCTTTACAGACGGCTGAAAGGACCGGTG